>BHFT01029453.1:0-81654 GCA_004320025.1 Laticauda laticaudata
TCCTGCTACTGCTGCGCTACTGCTGGTGCTTGCTGCTACTGCATAAACGTTGCCTGCTGTGGTGACCAGCCCCAAGGCCCTCAAAGCCAAATGTGCTGAAGGCCTGCTGCTCAAGCCCCTGCCAGAGGGAGGAAGAGGGCAAAGGAAGGATAAGGGAGAGAGGAAACAGTACAAACCTTCCGAGGAGCATGAGGAGGAGGTGCTAGAACTGGCTGAGGGGAGAACGAGTATGGTGGAGGAAGGGCCAACACGCTCTATCGCGACACCAAGAGAAGCAGGCAGCTTGGAGAGACAAGGCAGACGCCTGCTACACTTCAGACCTACTCCTGGGATGGTGGAAGCACAATGCACACCTGGTTGCAGCTGCACCTGAAGAAATCTGGCCGGGCCGTGTAAAGCTCATTCTAACCCCTGGGAAAACTCGGAGAGTACGTCATGGACAGGAGGGTGAGTCCGCCACCCAAGGAGCCAGCCCCTCTGGAACAACCCACTCCCTCAGACAGCCACAGACAGCCAGTCCCTCTCCAGACAGAGACGCTACGTTCAGCAGGTGTCTTCGGAGGGCCCCCAACGCAGAGACCCCCCGACCTGCACTCCACATGCCAGAGGAATGGAGGATCCCGTCACAAATGGAGGAAGAAGTGGCAGAGTCCACCAGAAGATCCAACCCACCCCACCCCAGCTCCACCTCCCACAGAAAAGCAGGCCAGAGAGGCAGACTGGAGGCCAGAGCCACAACGTCCATCCTCGAACAGGAAGCCTTCATCACCTACGTGAGCCAGACCCTCATGGCACCTGCCCGAGCCCAGTACCAGGTGAGAAGCAGAAAGATAACAGCACTTCTGAACACCCCTCTCAGCCCAGCTGAACCTGTTCCGACCCAGTCCCAAGTCTGCTCCTTCACCCCCAGGCGATGGTCACAGCCTTCCACGGCTTACAACACCCTCACCTACCAAGGTTTATGAGTACCAGGGACTTCCCACAAGCAGAGGCAGACTTCCCAGTCGCAGCCCAGGTTTCATTCGCACACGCACAGATGCCTCACTCGCCCAGCTGCAGACCAGCACAGCCCCCACTACATTCCTCCTTCCTCACCCCACAGCCAAGCCCCTCAACAAAATCTGTCATCAGTCCTGTCGCTGAATCCCAGGTCCTTGAGGAAGGGACTCTCAACCTCAACCGGGACTGGAACAGCTCTCATGAGAGCTCGTCTGAATCAACCATCGCCCTGTTGTACTCTCGGGGCCAGGCACCCAAATGGTGCCTCAGACCAGCACTCCACCACAGCCATACCTCCACACAGTCCCTGCCGCGCTTAAAGCTGAGACCATGGAGTATGCTCAGAGTGACTGAGATAGTGCCAGAGCTGAGTTTACCTGTTCATTTATCTTTGCTTAAAGACACTTACTTGGTTCATTTGCTTTTTAATAAAGTCATACAGTTACTTAAGACAGTTGTTAATAAAGTTATTCTTGCTTCACAACATGGTTCATTTTATTTACTTAATAAAGTGTTTGGTGAAAACTTGAAAAAGGGGTTAAGTCCTTTGCATGCTTATGGATAGGGTAAGGGAATAGTTGTGGGACGGGTAAGGGATAGCTGTGGGATGGGTAAGGATAGCTGTGGGATGGGTAATGGATAGTTGTCGATGGGTAAGGATAGTTGTGGGATATGGTAAGGATAGCTGTGGGGATAGATAAACCTCCAGTGCAAGTATAGTGGGACTGTATGGTCACCCTCTCAGCCTGACCACACATAATGCCCTTTTTTATCAATAACAATTTATTCATGAACAAACACATTTTCAAAATAAACAAAGCTCTTTATTAATGCCCTATCATTGTAGGACTCAACTCAACCATACTGGCAACAATCTCAAATCACGTGTTATAGACAGGCTCAAGAAGGCATCCTTAACCATCAATATCCTGTTGCCTACTCCACTTGCTCCAGCTGGGGAGTTCGCACCAGTATTTCAGGAGGTGTGGCTGCTTCTTCGCCTTCACGTGAAGCTCTGTTGGGGCTTGTACATCAACAGTGTCTATCAGGTTTCATCCTTGCCTCCTTCACCACAGGCTCCATGTCCCATTACCTTGTTGGGAAATGTTGCAGAACAACCTGTTCTGCAATCATTGGGGTAGCGGGGTGCGCTGAAGATTGTGCAGGATACAAAGCAAAGCTTCCACGATGCCTCCCTCAGCGTCCTGGGTGATGCTGCATGGTGGTGAAGAAAAGTACCTGGAACCTGTTGGCCAGGATGCCAAAGGGCGTTCTCCACCACCCACTGCTGCCTCTGGACAGCTCTGTAGTTGAAGATTCCTCTCTTCATGGTGGAGGTACCGTTGAAGTGTAGGGCTTTCAATGAGGTAGGTTCTGAGGGAGAAAGCCGTCATCACCACAGTGAACGTAGGGCACATCTTGTGGTGTCATTGGTTAGGCTGGTCTGGAAATCTGGAAAACCCATGAGAGGTTGCGTTCCAGCCCATCCTTGAGGTTACTTGCGTGTATACCTCTATTTGAAGCGAACCACGTTTGCCTGAAGCATTGATTCGTACATGAACTTGCCAGTCCAGCATCAACCATGGCAAAGAGGCATGATACTTCGAAGAAGCCCTTGTAGTTTGTAATAAGAGGACCCTGAGTTGGGTGGATGCTTTTGGCAGGCACGTCTCCCATCTATGGCTCCAACTGTGTGGGGAAAGTTCCACCTCTGATACCACTGCTCTGCAACTTCCCTCAAGCTTCTCAGTGTGGGACACCTCAGTGGTGGGAGCTCCCCACATAATTCTTCGATGATGGCCTGCACCACCTTCTGCCGACCACAATGCTGATGGTGTTGCGTGGCACCCGCTCCAGGCATACTGCATGTTTCTGTATGTGGTTCCAGAGGCCAGGTGCGCAGAGTCAGTGCCACTTACGGTCCAAAGTCCAGGTTGGGACAGAAGTTGGTACTTGGCTTGGTCAACCTGGGGTCTCAGACGCCTATGACAATTTCATCACTGGCTGGTGGCAATCCTCAATGAAAGTGCTGGAATGCAACGAGGGGTCTTCATTCCTCAGCTCCACCATTCAGCTTGTCATACAGTCCAAACTCCACTCTTCCATCATCGTCGGACCCCCAGTCTTGAACATCTCCTTCTTCTCCGTTGCGTAGAAAAGTGAAACAGTCCACCAGGGCTTGGTTCTGGTGTTGAATGATGGCAGCTACCATATAGGAGCGTGTGATGATCCATGGTGGAGATCAATGGATGATGTGGAAGAGCAAGAGCAAGGGTAAGAGTCTGTACACCAAGGGCTGCTGGACTACAATGAGATCAGTGTGAGTTCCTCCCCCTTTTTTATAAGGCAAATATGGTTTTCCCCTAGGTGTTCCTTTCCACTTACTCTAGGCATCTCTCGACATACCTAATATCCTGAGATAGTCATCCAGATACAAACGTTTGTCCGTTTTTAATGCTTTCTTATGCGTGATGCGTATCCGCTTTACATCTTTCTCATCGTGCTACTAACGCTACGTGTGATTTCCGTGTCCTTGCTTCCTCCCTCTTTCGCGTTTCAGCTGGCCAGAGGATGTGGAGTTTGCGAAGGATGTCCGAGGTGCCGGAGGATACAGTGGTACGTGTAACGGATGACAACGGACAAAGAACGTTGTTGCCCGTATGTGTCGGCGGATGTACATCGTACGCGCGCGGAAAGTTCATCCGTTCAAAAAGTTTTGTGCAGCTCAAAACTTCTTGCCGCAGATAAAATCTCAGTTGGATGGATGCTCGACAGATACGACGTATGAAAACACGTATGCAGTGAGTAAACACAACGGATGCATCGTGTTTTCCAATGGATGGCAAGCTTTTTTGTCTGTTTTACATCCTCTTTGCATCTGTTGGCGTAGTGGGACATGGGCTTAAGCTTCAGATGCAGCTCTAACTTTTCAATAAGAAATAGACCTGAACTTAGTTTCTAATAATTTTGTTGGGTTTATGTTAATATTAGAATAGTCCTCTAATATTCTATGGTTTACAAACTTGATTTGGATTTACACTTCATGTGAAGCCAACTTTTATCATATTATGCTGAGCAACTGTAACCGAGCAGGTTTTATAATACCCAGGCTTCACAAGTTATAACAGTTGGCTTCAATACAACATGCTCAGCCAAAAATAAACAATCACACAACCTATGAATCCAGGTTTTGTGGTTGTTTTTAAAATCCTGCTCTTCTATTTTTGTCCTCCCAAATCAAGGTGGACTAGGAAAACACCACCAAAGGAAAATGTCAACTGTACAAATTGTGAGAGAAAATAAAAGTCTAGATTCATCAGCTTATCTGTACACTCCACCCAAGCAGTCTTGACTCCAGGAATGCCACGTTTCATTGCTCAAAAGCTAGGAAAAGCCATTCAGGTGTGCAGATGCCCTTTTTGCTTCTAATGATCATGGTGTCAGGTTTCCAAGCGATGATAACATTGGAAAGCTGCAAATATTGACAGCTTTCAGGACCATCACACAAATGTGGATGCCAGCTGAGGTTGCCACAAAAGATCCAATTCACTATACGTGTTCTGATAGAAGCACAGAAACTGGTCAAAAGAAAAAGTTTTAATCATTGCTGTGACTCTTTTAATGGTCTTCTACTAATTCTGGAGGAACTTCTACACTGGCTTGCTCTTGTAGCAGTGCTAAGCAGATCTCAAAGATTCTTGAAGTGGAAGAAATAGATTTCAGTCTGTAGATCTACATTTGATTAACAGTTGGAACAGTACCAGATCCCCACAGACATATCCAACTGCTTAAGAGAGACTATTGCAGCCTTCCCCGACTTGGTACTCTTCAAATGGATTCGATAAAACCTGCAGTAAATTTACCAATTGAACCTACAACTTGTGGATAATGAATCTTATAGTGAAAACCCTGAAAGTGCCAGGCAGGGGACTCTGTGCACCTGCTTTTTTAGGGTCCTACAGCTGTTCTGAATAGCCACTAGCTTCCAATGAAGGGATGGTCCCCTAATTCTCCCCTCTCCCTATTTTTACTGAGAAAGAGCAGAACAGGATTTTGACACATTCTTGAAAAAACACCGAATTAGAACTCTGTTGATTCCACAGCGATTTAGATACATAAACCCCGATAAAGAAGGAAAGTCATAGCATGCCATCAGTTTTATTACCCTCCAGAGGAGCTCTAACTGACGTTCGCAGTTGCCGGAGAAGGCAACGGATGCGACGCCGTTCCCCAATACCCAAGATCGTGACTCTGGAATAAAGGGGAGTCAAATCAGACGGCTTTCCTGCGTCCACCCTTCGCCTTCTCTCTCGTGAGAACCCGGACGCGCCCAAGTCAATGCATCCCGAAGTCTCAAAGGAAGGAATTCGCATCCCGGCAGGTTGGGCTTGTAGCCTCGCTTAGTGAACAAAAGGAGGAAAGGCAACCCCGAGGCTGAGCAACGCCGGCTGCCCGGGGAGGAACCCGATGTTGCAACTGGCCCTAGTTACAGAAGAAGCCAAAACCACTGACCTACTTCGCCTGGCTATTGGGCGTTAAGGACCCGGGCCTGGTTTCTCCCACAGGCTGGAAGCTGCTGTGATTTTCGGGCCGATTTAGTTGCTCCAGAGCAGAGGAGAAGCAGTAGCAGCAGCTGCTGGTCTGCACGGGAGGAGAGCAAAACCACCCGCGAAAAAGGAAGGAGTGCCGGAGCCGTCTTTCCGCAGCCGCTCCACATCATCCAACCACTCCCACTTGGAGCAGGTCCGGAACGGGCGGCCGCCCGCCCCTGCCGTCTCCCCACCCGGCCGGGTCCGGGGATTGCGAGGCGGATTGCCGGGAGCTTCGGAGAGGGCTTTCCGGGCGCTGCCCTCGAAGTCTGACGGATCTCGACCGCCCTGCTGTCCCGACGGGAGCATCTCATTTTCCTTCCTTTTGGCGGGGCTTCACTGGGAGCACAACAATGCGGTTTCCGACTGCAACCTCTGCAGCCGCTTCTTGCTCCGGAGAAAGTTTAATCGGACTCGGTGTTCTCGTATGATGTTAAAATGTTATCCAAACTACATGTTAGGGTTCTTTCTATCTTCCTATTGTTTTAGGTGTACGTGATGAAGGAAACCAAGCCTGAAACTGTCGTAAAGAGTACAGTCATTGTCGCAAGAGCAGAATGATCTTACGGAGATCCTTGTTCAGGTTTCTTAAGTCTCGGTTGCGCTCCAGTTCACGTGTACTTGGAAGATTTCTCGGTGCAGACAATTGTGCCTCTCTCTGAGGCAGGCTGTGCGGTGACGTCACAGGTTTTGCGGAAGGCAAGGGCGAGTCAGGAACCGTCAGGCGTTTGTTTCTAGAAGCTGAAAAGTCGGAAGACGCATACATTTAAATTATAATTATATCCCCGTTGTATCAGCGTGTCTGATTTCGAAGAACTCTCAACGAACAACCTCGAAAAGGCTCGTCTCTTCAACTGTGGTCACATACACCTGGGTCTGCTTGTAACATTCCTACTCCGAATACTCTTCTGAGGTTTCAGGTTTTTTGTATCATGTGAACCTAAAACAAGTATTTTATTGATTTACCGAAATGCTCTAATTTATAGCATTTGGTTTAAAATAATCCAAGATGACAGCCATTTTTGAATTCAAACAATACAGTAATGTGCTAGGTGGAAGGTAATATGTAATAACATCGAACCAGCCTATTTGCAGGACTCCCTGTCCCCTACTGTTTTTGCCTGCTCCTTCAGGTTTAACAGGGAGGGCGTATTCCCTGCATCAGACAATGTCATCTTGTTAGACCCCAGATCATGTCTGTTTTGTGGCTGATTTGTGAAACAGCACCTCCCTGTGAGATCTGTGTGGCCCCTTCTGTAAGGCATTGAGACCTGGTTGTACATTTGTGCATTTGTGCCAGGAGGCAAGGTGAATCTCTTGCTGATGTTGCTTTTTATTTGGGGATTATTTTAACTGGGGTCTTGTGACTTTGTAGTGTTATGGTTTTAATCCTTGTGAAGTACTCCACCCAGAGTCATTATTGTGAAATGGGTATTCTGTAAATAGTTACAGCAAGTTTTGTGCTTGCTCTGAAGTTTACACCTGACCATATCATACACCTGACTTAGGTGATTGGTAGAAAATTAGGCTTCAATTTTGTTGGTCTACTACTACTGTAATAAAGATTTGGTTGATAGGTGTGACTTTATGGTTGGAGTCATATATCACACTAAGCAAGTACAGTTTGTACAGCACAAGACTAAAAGATTCATTTGATTCATTTGGGGTTCAGTGTATTCACATGAATCTAGGCAACTAGTTTAATTGAATATATTTAGTTAGCCATGGCTTAATATATTGTACAGAAAACACCAATGTGGTTTATTTAGTTAAGCCCCTGTCACACTGCACCAACGGATGGAAAGAGGATGTAAAACGGAGAAAAACACTTACCATCCGTTGATTGAAGCAAGATGCTTCCGTTCTGTACTCACTGCCTCCGTTTTGCTTCCTCTCTATCCGTCCAGCATCGTCTATTGACGTTTCATCCGCTCAGAGGGTTTTGAGACTTGCTCAAAACTTTTGAGTGGAAAATGTATCCAATGCGTTCCGTTCTGCATCCGCTAGGCATACGGGGACATACCGTTCTGCATCCGCTATATATCCGCTATATCCATAGGCATCCGCTGCGCATCCGCGCAACTCAATCCTCCAGGGGTTAAAAGGACGCAGGAGGAAGCGAGAACGGACCCCCGTAGCGTTAGTAGCACGGACGAGAGAAAGAGATGAAAGCGGATATGCAGCACGCAAGAAGCATTTAAAACGGAAAAAAACGTTCGCGAGGGGACCTATCTCGGATATTAAGGAGTCTAGAGGATGCCTAGAGATGCAAAGGGAACATAGGGGAAAACCTATATTGCCATAAAAAGGGGGAGCGACTCACCTGCATCTCACTTCAGGAACCAGCAGCCCTGCTGTGCAGACTCTCGCCTTTCATCTGGTTGCTCTTCCACAGCATCCAGCATCTCCACATGGATTCGTAACAAGACTCCTTTTGGTAGCCACCATACCTTCTTCAAACAGTGCGAACATCTACAGGCTCTGTGAACTCTACTAACGGAAAGAAAAAGAGACGGCAAGAGACGTCGGTCCGAAGATGATCGCCAGAAGAGCAGGTACGGGACTGTACACAAAGCTGGATGTCGAGCTCAGGAATGAAGACCCTTGTGCATTCCAGAAACTTTCATGAGGATGCCTCCAGCCATGTTTGACAAGTTGTGAGCGCTGAGACACCCAGGTTGACCAAGCCAGTGCACCAACTTCCGCCCCCAGCTGGACCCTGGCTCAAGGTGGCACTGACTCTGCGCCACCTGCCTCAGGGACCACCTACAGGAGCATGCAGTATAGCTCGTGGGGGATCAACACCATCAGCATTGTGGTGAGGAGAAGTGGTGCAGGCCATCATCGAAATTAGTGGAGGAGCTCCTCACAGTGCCCACCCATGAGAAGGATGGAAGAAATTGCAGAGCAGTGGGATCAGAAGTGGAACTTCCCACACCCGTTGGGAGCATAGATGGCACACGTGGCCTGGCAAAAGTGCAGCCAAGTTGGGTCCACTTATTTCAACTACAAGGGCTTCTTGCAAGTGCATTTTCCTCTTTCGCCATTGTCGATGCTGACTACAAGTTCATGTACATCGATGCTTCTAGGCAACTTCATTCAAATAGCCCAGGTATACAACGCAGTGACTCAAGGAGGGGCTGAACGCAACCTCATCATATAGGCTTCCGAATCCAGACCCCCCTGCCAACACACACAAGATGTTCCTACTTCATTGTGGGATGACCCCTTCACCCTCAGAACCTATCTCATGAAGCCCTACACTTCCGGATCTCACCACTGGAAGAGAAGGATCTTCAACTACAGGCTGTCCAGGGCAAGGTGGTGTGAGAACGCCTTTGGCATTTCTGGCCAACAGGTTCCAGTACTTCTCACCACCATGGCAATCGCCCAGGACCTGAGGAGGACGTGAAGCTTGCTCCATCGCACAATCTCATGCGCACCCGCTACCCAGTGTTGCAGAACAGGCTCGTGGACCTCCAACAAGGCAATGGGACATGGAGCCTGGGAATGGAGGCAAGGGCGAAACCTGATAGACACTGAGATTTCAAGGCCCAACGAGACCTCACGTGAAGGTGAAGAAGCAGCGCAACCTCCTAAACATGGTGCCAACTCCCAGCTGGAGCAAGTGAGGTGGCAGACAGAAATGTAGATGCTTAATGGATGCTTCTCTGAGCTGTCTCATAACACTGATGAGATTGTGCCAGTATGTTGGTGGCCTACAATGAACAGGCATTAATAAAAAGTTGTGTTTATTTCAAAGTGTGATTCATGCTTACATTAGTATTGATAATAAGGGCATTAGGTGTGGCAGTGGAGGGTCCCGACAGTCCACTATGCTTGCACTGGAGTTTATCTATCCCACAGCTATTACCATTCCCAAAGGTATCCTGCCATCCACAATCCTGCCATCCAAGTTTTCTGACCATCCCAAAATACCTGCATCCCAAGCTATCCTTACCCATCCCACAGAGCATGCAATGGGCTTAAACCATTTCGTAATAAGCTTTCACCAAGACTTTATTTAATATAAAATAAATAACGGTGTGTGAAGCAAAGATAAAACTTTATTAATCAACATAGCTGTATAAAGAAAAATACCAAGTCAAGTAGTCAAAATAAAGACCGAACAGTAGCCACCCTATGTCTTCTGGCAACTCCTCGTTGTCACTCGGCAGTTGTGCCCAGTTCAGGGTAAGGGTCCAGCGTGCTTGGAGGTGGCTTGTGCTGGATGTGGTCTGAAGGCACTGGGGTGCCTAGGCCGAGGAGAAACAGGTGCGGTGTGTTGAGGGAACTCCTCGACAGTGGCTTGAGCCTGATGGTAGGCTCCTCTTCCTCCATGCCATGTGGTGTCAAGCCCCAGTACGAGCAGATGTTCTGAGGCTGGGCTTGTGTGTGGGTGGAGTGGTAGAGCAGTGTAGTGGGGCGTTCTGGTCATGCAGCTGGTGAGGACTGGCGATTGGTGACCTGTGGCGGGGTGGCATTGGTGCTGGTAGCATCATTGGCGTGGTGGTCATCGGTGGAACCGGTGGCAACGGTGTCGTCCGATGACTCTTTGCTGGACTGGAAGAGCTCTGCTGTGCATGCTGGATCTCCTGTAGCGTTAGCCCTGGACTAGTGAGGGCCTGTGAAAGCCTTGAAATGGAGGCATATCACCATGGACGGAGTCAGACCTGACTGGTGGGAGCAGGTGCCCTCTTGGGTCTGGAGGGTGTGAAGCAGCTCGGTATCCGGTCCCTTCTCCACCTGTACTGGGTTCCGCCATGTCCGTAGTCTGTGTTAATCGATGAGAAGGCTGGGTTGAAGATTAGGAGATCGGTGTGACCCAGCTAAGAGGAGATCTACGCTGTGCTTTATAGATGGTTCCCTGATCTCCTACCTCGTGTGGCTTGCCCTCTGTACTGGCTCTCTGCCTTTCTGTGGAGGTGGAACTGTGGATGGCAGTGCGGAATTAGGGCGTGTGTGGAGTGCCGTCTCCCTCTCTCCCTCTGCACCAGGGAGTCAGCCGCTCACCAGTTAAAACACCCTGTCCGCGGGTTCTCCACCGTCGGCCCCCCACACGAACAACTCTGCCTGGCAACAGGAAACGACTTCAGCGGAAAGAGATGGCTCTCAGCAGGCTGCAGAAGAGAGGTCGTGAGAGGGGCTGCTGCTGCTGCCTCGGTGGTGGATCTCACCTCCAGAAGCTCACATGCACATGACATAGTTCTTCTATTTCGTCGCTTAACTGGCCTGCCGAATTTCTTGAGGTGCAGCTCCATACCGGTGTGCAATATTTTCCCACCAGCCGAGGAAGCACCTCCGTGTGTAGCTCCGACATCTCGCTGCTTCTCTCTCCAGCAGCCTGCTTCTTTTGGTGTCCTGTACCAGCCAAGGTGTCCCTCCGCAAGAGCAGTCATTCTCTCTCAGCACATCCAGCACTCTCTCTCGTGTTCCTCCACAATGGGAGTATTGCCCCTCTGCTCGTTCCCGATATGCCTCTTCCTCCTTTGCCAGAGACCAGATGGCCTCCATCAAAGAGGGCTGTCAGTTTGTAGGGGCTGTCCTCCACACCAAGCACAGCAGCACAGGATCATCTCATCATTCAAGCAGATCACCAGCCAGGATCATAATCAGCACCAGCAGCAGCCTAGCAGGATCATCACCAATCCAGCAGCAGCAGCAAGCACGGAGACCAGGGCACGACGGCAGACAGGAGCACGAGCAGACGGCAAAGTCAGTGAGCACGACAGCAAGCAGGACGAGATCAGCTTCAGCAGAATAAGCCACCAGCAGAAGCCCACCCGCCAGGAGCAGCCTCAGCAGAGACGCGAGCAGACAGCACACTTGACCAGAAGCAGGACATCCAGAGTAAACACAAGCAGAAGCACCACCCAGAACAGAAGCAGCAGAAGCCCCAGCCGCAGAAGAGCAAGCCTGTGCTACAGAAGCCCCAGCAGAAGCAGAGTGAGGCCAGGGGTGGGAGGGTGGCCCTGTCCTCTTGCAGGGGCTGGCAGCAGATGCTGAGCTTCCTTTTTTCCCATGGTTTTGGGGTTGCTGGCTGGCAGGTGGGCTGGCAGCAGGCAGCAGGCACCAAGGGGCAGGCAGCAGGCTGGCAGGCAGGCAGCACCAAGGCTGCAGCAGCAAGGCTGGCAGGGAGGCAAGGCACCAAGGCTTGCAGTGGCAGCAGCAGCGAGGCAGCAAGGCACTCAATGCGTCTGGCAAGCAGGTCTTTCCTCTGAATGGTGACCTGCTTCGAGCTGCTTCCCTTTATATCCGCGGTTTGATGCCAATAAATCCCCCCTGCATGCGCAATTAACGCAAGGCACCACTAGCTTCTGTTTGTTGCATCCGCTCGGCGTCCATTGCATCCGCTGTATCCGTTCGCGCGTCGCTTTTGCTGAGGCCCCCGGAAGCCTAGCAGATGTGTCATCCGCTCTCCATCCGCTTCCATCCGCTAGGCTTCGCTCTGCATCCGTTTTCCATCCGCCCTGCGTCCTCCCCCGTCCGTTCCTTTCCGTGTCATCCGCTCGGTTTATGCAAATTTTTGCCCCTTTTGAGAGCAAATAATAACCATTTTTCTCGCCCGCTGTGTCCTTTTTACAAACGTTTTGCATCCGTTGGGCAGTGTGACAGGGCCTTTAGGCATTTGTGTGTGCGCATGTGCATCTTGATGCTTGGCAACTAAATGAACAAGTCCCTGTATGTTTTTGGCAAGATTTTTTAAAAAGTGGTTTGCTCCTGTCATCTTAGGACTGAGAGAGAGCGAGCGGATGGACCCAAGCTCTACACATCCTGGTTGGTAATCATGAAAGGAGTCATAGAATGACCAAGCCAGATTCAAAACATGTATATGTATTAATGTCTTGTTTAATTAAGCAAACAATTAGCTGCTGTCTCAAGCAATTTGGAAGAATATGTAAAGTAGCACCATCTAGTGCTGTTTTGACTAAAACACATTTTAATTTTTAGAAAGAAATATCAAACTGATAATATGCATGCCACACAGAATAACTAATGAAGTATGTTTTAATCTAATTTGTGAAGTGAATTCAGTCTATGTGGTGGGTTTGGTTCAGTCTGTTGTGCAAATTCAGAAGATTAGGTTAATTGGATAAATGATTCTGTTTACCATAAATAAACTTAGTTTGAACACAACTTTAGGACCCTGTTCATAGATCTATATAAGATGTAATCTAACATCTATAGAAGATGTTGGAAAAGGAGTTTGGAGGTCTCCTAGAAAGCTGGAATAGTAATAGCACTTAGATTTGTATACTGGTCCATAATGCTTTACAGCACTCTGAACAGTTCACAATGTCAGAATCTTGCTCCCAATAATCTGGGGCCTCATTTTACCAACTTCAGAAAGATGGAGGTTGACTCAATCTTGAGCCTATCAGGATAAAATTCCAGACTCTGGCAGAGTTTGCCTGCAATACTGCATTCTAACTGCACCACCAGGAGTCTTGACCAGGGACCATTGACCATCACAGATAACTGTCCAACCCAGTGGTGGGATTCAAATTTTTTTACTACTGGTTCTGTGGGCTTGGCAGGTGTGGTTTGATGGGTGTGGCAGGCGAAGGAACCTACTTTCCAGCTCCATTCTCCTGTGCAGGGCAACAAAAGAAGACCCAGCCAATTAGCTGGGACTAGGGAAGCAGAGAATAGATGGGGGTGGGGCCAGTCAGAGGAAGCATTTGCTGATTCTCTGAACTACTCAAAATTTCCGCTACTGGTTCTCCAGAACTGGTGAGAATCTGCTAAATACCACCCCTGGTCCAAACTTTATTTGAAAATCATCAGTGATGCCTATTCCTTTGCTTAATAGTAACCACAATCAGGAAATGACTCATTTACTCCTTGTTTGAACCTGAGTCTGTTTCTAAACTATCAAGATACAGTGACTGTTGAGTCGGGTGCCACCTATCTTGTATTTCCACATCTGGTTTTTCTTGTCTTAGTGCAGGGGTGTCAAACTCGTGGCATCATGTCACATGACGTATCTCGACTTTTTCCCCTTCACTAAAATGGCATGGGCATGGCCAGTGCGTGATGCATCCAGTTCGTGGGCCATGAGTATGATGCCCCTGTCTTAGTCATGTATAACTCTGCATTTCTTCCAATTAAACTGAATTTTACTGGAAAGAGGCCCAATATTCAAATCTTTCAGGATCCTTTTAACCTTGAACCTTCATGTAGATAGCTGTGGAGAATAGCTGTGCAGTCCCAGGAAAAAGTGTGGCTGTTTTGGGGAACTGCAGTTAAATTCTGTGTGAGTGCCCTGTGGGATTTAGAAGTTTGATTTTTATTCTCTACTAGCACAGCAAAGAAAAAAAGAAATTGATATTTTCTATTTTAATATTGTTATATATTTATTTATGTAACATAAATAACAAGCAAGGAATGCAGAATCTTTTCTGATGCTAGACTAAAATATAGTCAATTCAAAATGGATAGGATATGAGACTAAAGCCACCATGTGTGCAACAGGGCCATACAATGGACAAAGGGGCCAGCTTCCCTGCTCAGCAGGGCGGTGTCAGGGAATTTAAAAACCAGCCTTAAGGTTTGAATCCATGTATGTGTTGGATGCAATATGTGTATGTATTGGGAATTATCCATGTAATTAAAATTATCTACTATGGATTAGCCCATTTTCTTCTTTTCTGTATCATCCTTCCTGACCTAAGCTTGATGCTCTCAGTCCGCTTTGTTTGGGCTAATGAACACTATACTAGTGTTTCAATGTAGAAAATTGAAACTCAGATCTCTATTTCTCTGATTCTCATCTAGTGGAGCAGTTTTTCACCAGGGTAACCCGATACGTGAAGCATTTTTGGGGTTTCAGATCTGAAATATCAGCCCTAATAAACATAATATTCTATTATTTCTATGTGAAATAACATTACATTAATGTAGTCTGTGAAAGGAAGATATTTCCCTTGCCAATCCCACTATTGTTTGGCTGCCTATTTGCTCTCTGCTGTACTCATGCTTGGATGACATGGTTGCTGCTCTTTCTGCTTGAAGTTTCATTTTCATCTTTCTGTCCAGGTTAATTCTTCCTGTTCCACACATCAGTTTGCTTCTTCCTGGTTAAACTTCTCATCTCCATTTTATTTGTAAGTTTTAAACAAAATTTACTTAAGCTTCATACCGGTTGGTAGATGCTGAGTCATGAGAGTATACTTGCCCTTGTCTTTAGCTCAATCTGTTATCCCACTCTAAACAGTTATTGATATTTCTTTAATGAATACATAACAGTCTTATAATTAATCTTCTGCTGATATACCTGAGCTTTTTAAAGTTTCTTGTCTTAAAGGACAACTTTAATTAGCACATGAATGTGAAGATCAGAAACCAAAGAAAATTTGCAATTATCAGTGTGGAACTAAAACATACAGTACCAAACTGGATATCCCAGAAACAAATCAACTTAGGTGGACTAGACTACAAGTGTGGCACAAAATATGTGTTTGATTTGTTGCAGGTGGCCTAGCTTTTTCTTTATTTTTTGAAGCCCTACCATAACGTCTCGATACAAGGCTGGCTTGAGAAAAGGAAGGGGGGAGGGAGGAGACAGGAATTGGCCAAATAAGCTATGATTGCATATCACATGCAAGAATCTTCCTAGTTTTTAAAAATTGTTCAAGAAGCCTAATTCAGGACTCTAGCTCATACAAAAATTAAAAAGGAATAAGCTCCCCCTTTTATTGCCAATTTAGATTGAGATAAGTTATTGCACTGTATATATATTGACCATCCCTTTCTGTCTCTTAATATGTTTGTGATATGGCTTTTCTCCAAGTTGAGATCACCTTCTTGTTTGTTTTACTCAGAAAATATTTGGTTGCATCCAGTTCTCCTGATAAATGTGCTTTATTCAATGCCTCCTTTTTTTGTTTTTGTTTTAGACCACGGTCTCCCACAGCCCCACTGGGACAGAACTAGCAGTTTACTGGGCTGCAGTAATCTTTCTTCTTGACAACAGCCTGTTTTTCAGGCTACCTTCTGGAAGCTGTGGAAAGCTGAATTATTAAGGGTTACATTGCAACAGCTTAGCTATGTAGATTTAACGACTTTAACAAGTAATTGAAAAGTTGAATCATGTAGATTGGATAACTGTGCATGTTGCAAAGATTTCATGTTAATACTTGGCACACTCTTCTGAGTTTATCATAGGCATATCCACATAATCAAAGACAGGTAAACATCTTCCTAGAAGCCAATTCTGCTGTTGAGAAGGGAGGCTTTTTTGGTATTGTTGGTGGGCAGATTTTTCATGGGCTTTAGAGCAGGCAACTGATGGAAGGAAGGAAGGGAGGGGAAGGAAGGAAGGAAGGGAGGGAGGGAGGAGCACTTTTAAGTGTTGCTGTGGAACATCAAGTTGAACTGTATTTACTAGTCTAGTCCGTTTTTTCTCAAACTTAGCTACTTTAAGATAAATGAATTTCAACTCTGAGAATTCTCCAGCATGCATAGGTAAGTCCACATGTTGCTAAGGATGAGAAATATTAGTCTAATGAAATGTGCTGAATGAGTACAAGAATAACATGTTCAAATAACAGAGAAGCAGCTGAAATGCTGTAGTAGGAGGCATTTCTATGCAGCCTCTCCTGTCTTCCATCTCTAATTCTGAAGGCCAGGAGGATTTAACAGTGGCTTAAACATCCCTGTCAGATTTATTTAACACACAAAGCCATAACTAAGGAAGTAAATCTTCTAAAAATGAGTATCAGTTGTGATTAAGGTATGTTTCTCAACCACAATGTAATCCATGACCTAGATCTGCAAGTCACACTGGGCTTAATTAAGACCAGCCTGGGCTATACATGTACATATGGACATGGGCAGTTTTCCAGAAAGATAAAAAGGGTTTTTTTTGTCCTCTATACTAAAGGAGATTTACAGGCATTTTTAAAAGATTTTTTTTAAAAAGCCCACAGAAGGCTTATTAAATGGAACAGAGAAATCTTTTCAGCTGTACAATGATCAAAGGGTATCACTCTTTAGGACACAGCAGTCCCGTTTGATGAGACTCACCTGTAGTTAGAAGGAAGTAGGTGGGTTCAACCTGTGAAGTAAATATCACCTGGGTACAACCTGTGAAGTAAATATCACCAAGTCATAGCTTTAGATTAGTCTGTTAAGGGTGAGTTTGCCATTTGATCATTAGTTGAATGTACACACTTGTGCATTAATGTGGCTTGTTTGGGTCATGCTTTAGCATGGTTTTTAGCAAACCATGGTTTAGTGTGATGCATGGAGCCAGCTGTGGCTTAAATTATGACCTTATTATGATGCTTAGATCAGAGCTTGTGGTTGAAATGGCCAATAAGATGCTTTTAGAGATTCTGAATTATCCCAATTAGAACATCCAGGAATTAGGTAAATATATTTTCCTGTTCATTTATCCTAATACTGGTTAATGTTGCATCTCTTCCTGGCAGAAGTGGTCAAATTTTGTATGTACCTGAGGCACAGCAGGCCTTCTCTAACAGCAAAAAATGCAATCATTTTGTCATGAAGCTTTCTTTAGTATGTGGCCCAGATGGCGGAGTAGCACGGTGAGCTGGGACAGGATTGTATTCTCAGGTTCAGAGGTGCCCAGAATTTGATATTCAGAGCAGAATTTTAAATATTCTCTAGGTTCATTTTACATTTAAATGATCTATTCAGCAGGCTCATTACCCATTTGTCCTGGTTCACTCAATATTTGGCTTTAAAAAAAACCCGCAAATGTCTTGCTGCATTCAAAGCAATACCTCACAAAAGCTTTAGGTCCTAATGTATGGCTAATGACCTGGGAAGCAAGTGCAAAGAGATAGGCCATGAGATAGATCTATGGTTATCTTTGGCCATCTATGGCCAAAGAGATAGGTCTATGGCTGCCACCCATAGACCTAGTCTTCTTAATAATGTGACAAAACAGCTTACATATAAAATCACAAAAGAAAACAAACTCTGGTTTTTGCAGTATACTAAATCCATATCATACAAACTATTTGTTTAACATGTGAACAATAGCAGTGGTTCATGGCTTTATGTTTTAGCATGTTTCAGCAATAGGATTTAGACCTATATACTGCTCCACAGTGCTTTACAGCACTCTGAACAGTTTGCAATGTCAGCATATTGCCCCCAACAATCTGGGTCCTCATTTTACTGATTTCAGAAGGGTGGAAAATTGAGTTAATACCAAGCTGGTTAGGATCAATCTCCTGGCAGTGAACAAAAGCAACTTGCAATACTACATTCTAATAGTATTATATGAAACCAGCCAACTGTTTTAGGAATAAACAATGGTATAGCATGAACTAGAGTCACCCAAGTAAGAAAAGAAATAGGATGGTTACTGAAATGAGTGCAGCTCAACAGATTAAAATAGTTTATGAATCCAGTTAATTTACCTGTAAACCTGAAAATCCCTGCTGGAAACTAGTTGAGAGAAAAGATTTAAATAAGCAACAGAAGAAGAGGGCTATTAATATACTAAAAGGTACATTTTTAATAGTAAACATTCTTTATTCCAAAAGCAGAATTCCAAAAGATAAGAATTTGTATATAAAAAGGCATTTAATATTTTAATTTTCTTTTAAGATAGCAGAATCCTTTACCTTACTGCTAAAAATGAGTCCCATTAAAATCTTGTTCCCTGTGTATACAATAAATATTAAATGGTAGACTCTCATTCACAATACGGAGCCTACTGACAATGACAAATTATAAAACATTGTTAAAAAAATCTCCTAACTTAGCATAACCCAAACTAATATTGCATCAAGATTTTAAAATAGAAGAGGCATTAATTTATGCAGATAATTTTCTCTAAATTTAAATATCATCCCTTTATAATTATCAGACAATCCAATTTATACTTTGGGAGGGCATTCTGTATTTGGCTGTTTCTAGATGAATGATACACACTCCAAAAGGATTGATTTCTGGTCATTCCAAGAATCATTCCAAGCTCCTCCTTAGAGCAAAATCAATGTTTAAGGAGAAAGCAAAAGAACAAGCTAGAGGAGTGGAGAGTCTATACACTCTCCAGCTGCAAGGCAATGAATGCCAAGTTCACCCCGCTGCAGATAACACAAACCAGATTGCAGAGAGAAGACAAGCCATGAAACTTGAAGAACTTCTGGTGCAAGTGCCGATATTTGCCATCCTTCTCCTTCAGAAGTTGGTAAGCCTCTCGCTGACCTGAACTTCCCACTTCCTGTCCCAGCCCATGCTCCCTTTCAATCTCTTGCATCTTAAGCATGGTCTTGGTGGTGACTTGGGAGAACCAGGAGGCATTAGTGGCAACCAAAATGAGACAAATAAAAAAGAGCATGATCTGTAAGGAAGACACAAAGTATCATGACCACTTCTGAATTCCAATATACCATATGTAATTTTCTTGGAGTCTTTTTTTATTTGAGTTCTGGAATTACATTCTTATTTCTAGGAAAAATTAAAGGGCAGTTGATGAACCTGATTTTCCTCAATTTTAAGAGTCAATTAGCTACGTAGTCTAAAAAAAATTAATGAAAATGATGTATGTATTTTAAATTTATTTTAAATTAACTTCCCACAAATATTCCTTCACAATTCTATGAGGTAGGTTGCTGACAGAATGTGATTGGCCTAAAGTTAGAGTCAGTTTTCTACATTACACCCTATTTATTCTATATATATCAAAGGAGCTTGTGCAACATGAATACTAACTTTCTATGCCTAGGATCAGCTCTAACAAAACACCAGTGCTTCAGAAATATTGCAAAATCTGCTGGCCAGGAAATACTTGTCAATCACTTGTGTTCTTGACATTTTGCTCAGTACACAGATTATTTCTCATGATCCAAAAAGATTGTGGTAAAAAATTAAGGGGAGGAACCATAGGTTCTCAGCGATGTTTCAATTAATTCTTTAAGGACATTATCAGATATATATATATATGGTTCACATATTCTACACATAACATCTGTATGCTTTCTCCAAGATTTTTATTTTATTGCCTCAAAACAAACTTGAGCAAAATACAATGATTTTCTTCTTGAGAAGAAGAAAATGATAGTATTGCGTAGTATCTTTTTCAACCTCTGATCCTATCATTTTGGTTTGTTTTGTTGATCTTGAGTACAGTTAGCTGCCAATAAGGTGATTGCATGTCCATTCAAAACAGGTTTTTTCAGTGCTGAACAATATTCAGATGCTTCCCTGATATATTCATGTTTAACAAACAGGGAAGTAGATATATATGGACTATATTTTTACTGTGAATGGTGGAAAAAAAATAGAAGATGGGCTCCAGCATGAGTCTGAAACCACTGGTCCAGTGACCAACCCAGATTGGATCATGAAAAAGATTATAACATCCCAACATTCACTAAATATATTTAAAGCCCCAGGCAATTATTCTGCTTCATGTCCCAGCCCCGTGTATTTTCTTCTAAGTCAAAAGTTCTTCTTAGAAGAAAAGATAAATAAAAAGTAAATAAAACTCATATCTTTTGAGGCAGCACTACAGTTGTACTTTGAAAGCCCCCCTTTATCTGCCCTTATGAATTTCTCTCCAGGATTCAGATGTTGTGCTGGACAAGAATCTGGTTTGTTTAGTTTTAGATTAGCATGTTGCATGAACACAGCCATTGAAGCATGATAGTCACTTCAGTGTTCTTACTTTTGTTGCTCTTAGCATGACAGAGAAGGCTGTTTGATAAGAAATAAAATCATTTATGTATTGTATTCTATATTTGAAAAATATGCCCAGAATTATTTAGAAAGATCTTGTAACGCTGCACATATTATCCTGGGATCTACTCTGCATAACAAAATTACATCAAACAAGAAATTAGAGTAAGACTGAAGCACACTCTGATTTTTTCAGAGGTGGGAATGGTGATGAAATGAAAAAGCATTACATGCTAAGTGTTGTAATGTCTTTCTGTAGTAAAATATCACAAAATATATGTTAATTCAGTAGGATTCTTGATTAGTTGATAAATTATAAAAAAGGGCTTTATGGCATTTTAAAGACAATCAAATTTATTGTAGCATATGCTCATATTTAAAGTGCCACAAAATATTCTGCTGCAAAGGTTATACATAACTATCCATCTATCCAAAAAATTATTAATTTATTACGATGCATTTTATGTGAACCTTTGCTTTTCTTCTGAAATATAGTTGTGAAGACTGGGAGCAAAGATGCAGGGTAGGAATGAATATGATAGTGTTCTAAATACACCCTCTGAGTTGGAATATTCTAGAAGATTTAGAAATGTTATATACTGGGGACAGGGAGAGAGACAGAAAGCAGAATTGCAATCCAAAACCAGTTTATTCAGAAGCCCACTAAATACAGACAAATAGGGACCTCTTCAATTTGTATTATCTCTGTTTATCCTTAATGAATGTCACTTAGGTCACTATCATTCTGCTTACCAAATCATTTAACCAAGAAGGCTGCTAACAGTTCATCTCATAAGAACCTGGCCATGGATTTGTATATAGATGTAAAGCATTTTGAAACTAAAATTATTACCCAGAGAAGGAAGCATCAGTGTCTTTCTACCATCAACAGCTATCACTTGTGTAGCTATATAATTGAATGGGTAATTGTCTGTATGTCTTGTAATGTAAATTTATCTACCTGTATATGCTATTATGACTATCTTTAATCTGAAGCAGCTGGTGCTGCAAAGGTCCTAGGGAAGGGGTGTCAAACTTGATTTCATTGAGGGACGCATCAGGGTTGTGTTTGACCTCGGAGGGCTGAGGTGGGTGTGGCCATGGTGGGTTGACACGGGACATGAGTTGGGGGCACCTGTGGTGACCAAGTGCTAAGGCAGGACTTCCCTGAGACCCTCACTCACTCTCATTATAACCTTCCTCCCTTCCTTCTATCTATCCATTCATCCGTCCTTTTCTTCTTTTTCCTTCCCTCTTCATTCTCCTTTCTTCTTCCTTCTCCTCTTTCCTTATTTTTTCCTTCCATGCTCTCTTTCCTTCTCTTTCTTTGTTTTTCCTTTTCCCCTTTCTCCTCTTCTGTCCCTTTTTGCATGCTCAAATGCAAAAGAGGAAATATTTATCCTTTTGTTTTTTTTTTAGTTTGCTTTGATACCCCTGTGCCAGTGAAAACGGAGGGGGAGGGGGCATCTGCAACCTGCCTGGGCCCCATTTTTGGGCGTGACAGCCTCCTGCAGCTCTCTGCCTGCAAAAATGGAGCGGGAGGGGCATGTGCCCCCAAGCTCCATTTTCACTGGTAGAGGCACCATGGGCTGATCCTTTGCTGTTTCCAGGCCAGCCCCATCAGCCAGATTTAAACATCTCACAGGCCGGATCCCACCCAT
Organism: Laticauda laticaudata; assembly: GCA_004320025.1. NCBI lineage: Eukaryota > Metazoa > Chordata > Lepidosauria > Squamata > Elapidae > Laticauda > Laticauda laticaudata. Next base: position 21,911 of record BHFT01029453.1, read on the forward strand.
GGGCCTCGAGTTTGACACCCCTGTCCTAGGGAGATAGGAAGAACAAGGAAGAATATACATGAAAAAGTATCAGAGCATTAAAATGATAGAAAAAGATGGACTTAGAAGGCACTATTAAATAGGAGATAATGGAAGTCTTCTAAGAGATCCAATTTGAACAATTAAACTTAGGTCAGTGAAGCTTAGGTCAATGAAGCCAAGAGGATTTTTTAAAGAATAACAAGATCTGTTTCAATGTTAGATGTGTTGGGAAATTTGAATGCTGATATGATGACAAACTGAAGGCATTTTCAGAATCTGCCTATATAACTTTCTGCCTGCATGCTTGCCCCTGAATGTAAAACTGCAGGATTTTAGATCATTAATTGCTACCTACCTGAACAGTTTCTCTGGTGCTGAGAAGTTCCCGTGGATGGTATGCAGCAAATATGGCAAGATTAAGGAATGTGCAGCCAAGTAAGGTATAGAAATAGAAGGGAAACAATTTGCCCTGTACCAGGCCAAAGGTGTGCCGGCTCACAGTTCGGAAAAGAACAAAACCTACAGACAAAGTAAGGATGAGTTATGTGGGGAAACACATCCTTTTCTTTAAATAGTGGAAGAAGTTCAGATTTCTACATAATATTCTTTGATATGGCCCAAGGGCTAATCAATAAATAAAGAACAGAACATAAAACACATTTTTCTACATTAAAAATAGAGAAAGACACTGGCAAATTTGGAAAACATGGATGTTCATCTCCTTCCAACTCATATTTCCTCTAACTCAGCCTTGTCATACAGAAGAATAACATTCTAAATTAGCTCCCTTCCTGCCCTACATACATACCTGCAATGAAGGTTACCCATATCTGCGTTCCCCAGGCTGTAGAGAGGAGAAAAAGCTGGGTGATTCTGATAAGACCACTTGGCTCACCTTCCATCGGCATCTCTGAAGCAAGACACATAAACATGGAAGAAAAGGAGTGAGAAAAGGGAAGAACAAGGACACATATTGAAGGGTGGGTGGTCTTTCGCCTGCTCTTAGACATATTGCTAAGTCCCTGATAATTGCCCAAAATGTGTAATAGGGTTCCAACTATTCTGTGATGGAAAACATACCAAAAATATGTTTACTTTTGGATAGGCTCCGAATTACATAAAGAACTTTTTAAAAAGGTAGTACTTATTTTACTATCTATTTTGATTAATTACTGCAATTCATTTCAACATGTCAAATCCTCAAACATTTACCTGTTTACATGTTACTTCTGACAATGTTATCAAGATGTATCTCATTTTTTGCTAATGGGGATATAAATCATGGGAACCAGTCATATTTTAGCTGTATTGAATGTCTAAACATTAATCTCCCTTCCAAAGAATCTCCCACTGCACAAAATAGCAGGCAGGCAGCGATAAGAGTTGGAGAGGCAAGCAGGCAGGCATGAAGCAAAAGTCACTTGCTCAACGCTGCCTGCTACTCTGCCTAAAACAGCAGCACTCTTAATTGCCAAGAGACTAGATTAAATTTAATCTCCCCACACCCGCTCTGGTAGACAGGGCCTGGTTTGCTTATATACACACTAAAGTGGAGGCAGGAAAGGGCCATCTCTCTCTCTCTCTTTTTCCCTCCCTCCCCCTCCCTCTCTCTATATCCTATTTGTAAAACAAACAGTCCAAAGTCATTTACAGGTAAGTCAGTCAGTTATCAATCCAGGGATAATCCAATAACAAAGTCCAGTTCAGTATCTAACTTACATCAAATCCATGAATATCAGTCAATTATGAAAAATGGAGGAACGGCAATACTCTCCAGCAGAAGGAAAACAGAGACCCAGACTATCTTCTGAGACTAAGAGTAAGACCTCTTATGGCCGTTTGAGAAACCACACCCAATTGCAGTTTTTAGCATGCTCTTAAAGAGACAGTATTAAAATGTCTATCCTGGTTTATATATTTCCTAGCCAAATACCTGTTAGGTGACTTATATTCCTAACACATTTCATAAGAGAGTGACTCGGGTTGGTATTACAGCACTTAATTAGAAAACCATTATGTGTGTTTTCATAAATATAAGTGAAAATCATTAAGAACTAAAAAATACACAAAACAAGATATATCAGCCACAGTATGGGAACCTTGCAAGATCTCCCTAGGACCCCAAAGCCTGAAAGCATAGTCAGGACTTGTTGAATGATAAGAGGGATGGTGCTAATCTCACTTCTGGGTGGTGGTGGGGGGGTGAAGATTCCATAAGGCAGGTGCTGCAATGTGGTGAGCTCCTGTTCCTTGCCCCAGCTCCTGCCCACTTAGCAGTTTGAAAGCATGCAAATGCAAGTAGTTTAATAGATACCATTTTGGTGGGAAGGTTACAGCATTCTGTGTGCCTTTTATAGTCATGCTGGCCTCCTGATTATGAGTATCTTTGGACATCGCTGAATCCCTCAGTCAAGAAATGGAGATGAGCACTGTGTCCTAGAATTCAACACAACTAACTGACAGGGAAACCTTGTCAGTTTACAACAGAGAAGGCCTGCCTCTTGGGATCCGCCAAATGCAAATTCCCTGACAGATGGGACTTGCAGCATGTCTTCTCTGTCAGATCTGATGCGATGGGCAGTCCCTCAGATAATCTGGCCCCATGCCAAGAAGAGTTTTAAAGATCAATATCAGCACCTTAAAGTAGGGGCAACCAGAAGCAAACTGGCAACCAATATGTACTTTTCTAGGAATACATATAACTGCCTGCACCACTGCTTTTTGCACAGATGAAGCTTCCAGATAAGTTTCAAGGGCAATCATATGTAGAGCACATAACAGAAGTCCGAATGGGAGGTGACTAGGTCATAAGTGACAGTGAGCAGAGCCCCTCCCCCCCATCCAGGAATAAGCATCTGGCACTTTGCACGCGAAGTTCTGCAAAGGCCTTCCTAGCCACAACTTCCACCTGTTCTTTTGAGTAAGAATTGTGACTTAGAAAGGACCTCACATTGCACATGGCGTAGTCCTAGAATTGGAACTTTTAAGTTGCTCAGTCTTGCCAGGGTTCAGCAGAAGCCTGTTGTTCCCCATCAAGACCCTCACAGCCTCCAGGCACCAGGATAAGACACCCACGGTATTGCTTAATTCTCCAGCAGCAGAGATGTACAATTAAGTGTCATCAATGTGCAGTACTGATGATACCTCATCCTGTGGTTACAGATGAGCTCACCCAGTGGCCTCAAAAAGATGTTGAATAGGAGAAGAGCGAGCATAGAATCCCTGTGGCATCCCATATGGTTGGGGGCTGTTAGTGGGATCTCTCTTCCCCTACCATCAACTGGAATCAGTCCTGGAGAAAGAAAGCAGAACAGCACAACACTCTGTCTCCCCCACCCCCTGAGCCAATCCAGAATTGATGGTATCAAAAGCTGCAGGGAGGGAGGTCATGTAAGGCAAGGATGGTAGCACAATTATCATCCTGTTTTCACCAGAAATCATCCATTTTGAATTTTTAAAAATGATGGAGGGGAAGGCAGACTGGCTGTGCTTCAAGGTGAAATGTTCTTCTTCAATTGCTAGCTTTATTTTCCTAAGGTTTTAGGTTTGTGTGGCTACATAGATTAGATTCAAACTCTAAACTCTGTCTAGGTTTATAAGCCATTTAACTTACTTTAGCCCAATATTTCCTGGCCCCAGCCTGTGGTTCATTTATGGTTCAGCACGTTTTGGGGACCACAAAAATGTTACGTATTTTGCCTTCCTGTGAAAAGTGTTGCCTGATGAACACTTTCTTGTTGGCATCCATGATTCTTTCTCAAAATCCCAAATGTTCCATCAGCCCCTACAGGCTAGGTCACACTGGCCGACGCATGCAAAACGTATGCAAAAAGGACACAACGGACGAGCAAAATTTCGGGGGTGGCTCCATCCGTTCTTATCTGCTCTCAAAAGTGCCCCAAATTTGCATAAACAGAATGGAAAGGAACGGAAAGGAACGGACGTCGGTAGGACGTAGCAAGCATGGTAAGTGGATGTTCATAGGAAGCCTAGCAGCCTAGCGGATGGATGGATGGAAGCAGATGACCACATCCGCAGGGCTTCGGGGAGAATAGCGAAGCAGACGCATAGCGGAAGGAGCGGATGCATACGGATAACGCGGATGCATCACGAACACCTATAGGATGCATAGCGGATGCATAGTAGAATGCGTAGCGGAGCATAGTAGATGCGTAGCGGATGCAAAGCGGTCACTGCGCATGCGGGGAGGATGAATTGCAATCAGTTCCCGCGGATATAAAAGGATGCAGCTTGCAAGCAGTCACCATTCAGAGGAAAGACCTGCTGCCAGAGACATCTTGAAAGAACACCAGGTTCGTCAGTCAGGGAAGAAGAGGAAGCCTGTCCTACTCCTGCAGCCCTGGCAAGAAGGACAGACCACCCATCCCACCCCTGGCGCTGACTCTGAAGCTGCTGGTGCTTCTGCTTCTGCTGCTGGTGTTGCTGCTCTTGGTGCTTCTGCTGGTGCTGCTGGTGCTTCTCCTGCTGGTGGTGCTGGTGCTTCTCTGCTGGTGGTACTGGTGCTTCTCCTGCTGCTGCTGGTGCTGCTGCTGTGGTGGACCAGCCCCAAGGCCTCAAAGCCCTGCTGCTAAGGCCCTGAAGCCCCTGCCAGAGGGAGGAAGAGGCAAGCAAGGAGAAGGGAGAGAGGAAACAGTACTCCATTCCGAGGACGCATGAGGAGGAGGTGCTGGAGATGGCTGAGGGAGAACGAGTACTTGTGGAGAAAGGGCCACAGGCTCTATCGCGACACCAAGAGAAAGCAGGCAGTGTTGGAGAGACAAGGCAGAGAGCCTGGGCTTACACTTCAGATGTACTCTGGGATGGTGGAAGCACATGCACCTGGTATGGCAAGCTGCACCTGAAGAAATCTGGCCGGTGCCGCTGTAAGCTCACTGACCGGGAGATGTACGTCATGGCCAGTGCAGCTTCCTGGAGGGTGAGTCCGCCACCAGGAGCAGCCCCTCTGTCAACCCTCTCCCTCAGACAGCCCACAGACAGCCACTCACTTCCAGCCAGAGACAGCTACCGTGTCCAGGCAGGTGTCTTTGGAGAGCCCCACGGCAGAGACCCCCCCGACAGCTGTATTCCCCATGCCAGAGGACGTAGAGGATCCCCTGTCTCAAATGGAGCAAGAAGCAGCAGCCAGAGACCAACCACCCCACCCCCAGCTCCACCTCCACAGAAAGCAGGCAGAGAGGCAGACTGGAGGGCCAGAGCACACTGTCCTGCTGGAGATCAGGGACACAATAAGACCAGCACACAGATCTTCTCTCTCAAGCTGGTCCACAGCGATATACCATCCTCAACCGCAAGCCCTTCATCACCTTACGTGAGCCAGACCCTCATGGACCTGCCGAGGCCCAGAACCAGGTGATGAAGGAGAAGATCACTGCACCACCCTCCAGGCCCAGCTGAACCTGCTCCGACCCACTCCAGGATGCTGCCTCCCACCCCAGGCGATAGTCACACCTTCCACGGCTTTCAACAGCCCTCACCTCAAGGCTATGAGTACCAGGGAACTTCCACAGCAGAGGCAGCCCTTCCGAGTCCAGGCCCAGGTACATCGCATGCCACAGACGCCTCACCTGACCAATCTGCAGACCAGACAAGCCCCACTACATTCCTCCTTCCTCCACCCACAAGCCAAGCCCTCAACAGAAAATCTGTCATCAGTACTGTGCCTGACATTCCAGGTCCTTGAGGAAGGGCCTCTCAACCTCACGGGACTGAGTCAGCTCTCTGAGAAGCTTCCTGAACACACCATCCCCTGTTGTACTCTCGGGGCCGGCACCCAATGGCACCTCAGACCAGCACTCCAGCCACAGCCACCTCCACATTCCTGGCCGCTCGACAGCTGAGACCATGGACATGCTCAGACTGACTGAGAATAGTGCCAGAGACTGAGTTGTTACCTGTTCACTTTATCTTTGCTTAAGACACTTTACTTGGTTCATTTTGCTTTTTAATTAAAGTCATACAGTTTACTTAGACAGTTGTTATTAAAGGTTATCTTTGCTTCACACACTTGGTTCATTTTATTTACTTAATAAAGTGTTGGTGTGAAAACTTTGAAAAAAGGGTTAAGCCTTTGCATGTTTGTGGGATAGGTAAAGGATAGTTGGGATAGATAAGGATAGTTTTGGGATAGGTAAGGATAGTTGTGGGATGGGTAAGGATAGCTGTTGGATGGGTAAGGATAGCTGTGGGATGGGTAAGGAGAGTGTGGGATAGGTAAGGATAGCTGTGGGATAGATAAACTCCCAGTGCAGGTATAGTGGGACTGTATGGTCCACCCTCCCAGCTGCATCGATGTACATGAACTTGTAGTCAGCATCAACCATGGCAAAGAGGATGATACTGAAGAAGCCCTTGTAGTTGTGATAAGAGGACCCTGAGTTGGCTGGAGCTTTGCAGGCCACGTGCTTCCATCTATGGCTCCAACGGTGTGGGGAAAGTTCCACCTCTTGATACCACTGTTGTGCAAGTTTCCTCCAGCCTTCTTCAGTGGTGGGGCACTGGAGGAGCTCCTCCATGTTCTTTGATGATGGCCTGCACCACTTCTCTCACCACTTTGCTGATGGTGTTGTGTGGCACCCTCCAGGCATACTGCATGTTTCTGTATGTGGTTCAGAGGCCAGGTGGTGCAGAGTCAGTGCCACCTTCAGTCCAGGGTCCAGGCTGGGATGGAAGTTTGGTGCTCGGGCTTGGTCACCTGGGTCTCAGACGCTCAACAATTTCGTCAAACATGGCTGGTGCATCTCATGAAGTGCTGGAATGCACGAGGGTCTTCATTCCTTAGCTCCACCATCAGCTTGTTATACAGTCCAAACTCCACTCTTCTCCCGGTCCATCGTCGGACCCACACAAGCTCTTGGACGTCTCCTTCTTCTCCTTGCGTAGAAAAGGTGAAACAGTTGAAGAGGACTTGTTTCTGGTGTTGAATGATGGCAGCTACCATAAGGAGCGTGTGATGATCCATGGTGGAGATCAATGGATATGTGGAAGAACAAGACCAAGGGTGAAGGGGTCTGTACAGCACGGCTGCTGGACTGATAGTGAGATCCAGGTGATTTCCTCCCCTTTTTATAGGAAATATCGGTTTTCTGCTAGGTGTCCTTCCACATACTCTAGGCATACTGCAGACATCCTAAATATCCGAGATACATCCCATATTACAAAAGTTTTGTCCGTTTTAATGCTTTATATATGAGATGCATCCGCTTACATCCTTTCTATTTCGTCTTATAATGCTCGTGAGACGTTTCCGTGTTACCTTTCGCTTCCTCCCTCTTTCCACTTTCAGCTGCAGCGGATGTGAGTTGCGCGGATGGCCAGAGGATGCCGAGAGGATACAGCGGACGTGTAAGGAATGACAACGGATGTAGAAGTTTGTTGCCCGTATGAGTTGCGGATGTACATCGTACGCGGCGGAAAGTTCATCCGCTGAAAAAGTTTTGTGCAGGTGAAAACTTTTTGAGCGGATGAAATAGCAGTAGATGGATGTTTTACGGATAGAGAGTATGAAACACGTACACAGTGTGTACACAACGGATGCATCGCGTTTTCCAACGGATGGCAAGCTTTTTTGTCCATTTTACATCCTCTTTGCATCCCTTGGTGCAGTGGGACCTGGGCTTTTAAGGTAGAGAGGTTTTAAGGATGGCTGCGTTTCTACGCATCCGTGGAATTAAACTGATTTTCCAGTACACAAAACCATACCTTGGAACGATTAACACGAACACTGGTTGCACATCTAAACTATGATTGGCTGTCGTATTTACTACCCAAAAAGGAAGTCCTGTCGACACAAAGCGGAGCTCTTGAAACAAGCCTTGATGAATGCCAAAGATTTTGAGGCAATTCACTTCCCAAAGCCATTGCTCAGTCCACGCTGGCTTGACACCTCCGCCCCGCAAAGAAGCCCGCTGTTTCGGGGGCGGTGCAGATTGGGAAGGAAGGGGCAAAGCTGAAGGCAAACTCGGCAAGTGGGAAATCACTGAACTGGAAAGGCTGGAAGGGGAGGAAGCAGCTTTCGCAACGCACAAGGGCTAAAGAGGCAATTCCGCACACGAATCTTGCCCCGAAAGGCAGAAGGCTGCCGGATTCAAACGCGCTCTCCCTCCCCCAGAAAAAGCAGCGTAAATGCTGCTCTCTTCCCAGGCCGCGCTGCCCCAACCGCGCCGCGACTTCCCCGGCGAACACCCACCTCTCCCGACTCTTCACTGCGGCGCCTCGCACAGCGACTTTGCCCCCGTGCGACTGAGCAAGCAGCCCCCGCCCTCTGCATGCGGAAGGAGTAGCGTCATGGAGGGAGGCGTGGCCACGGCTGGCCGCGCCCCTTTGTTTGCACCTTGAAACGCTGCTTGAACCCTCTTCCCCGCTTTCCGGGTTGGGCCAGGAGACCGACGGAGCTGGATGATGGACGGGGAAATGGTCACGACGGTAAAGGGGTCGCGGGGCGGCGTCGGGCAGGAATTCAGGATGGGCTGGAAGGGGTGCCCCAAAGCCCTTTTCTCCCCCTGCCCCAGAGGTGCAGATCTTTCTTCCCACCTCCTTGAAGCACCGCAGCCTTCCTGCTACTTCTTTTCCTGCCGAGAAAGCCTGCAGTGCCGATCCTGGATCAGTGCACAAAAGGGAATATGCTGAAGGACAGGCTGTCCCCAGCAAGAAACTGGGGGAACTTAGTCTAACTCCAAAACATACCCCGAGTAGATGTGTGGTTACCCTATTGCTGCCTGTCCCCTTATTTAGTTAGTTAGTTAGTTAGTTTTGTCAGTTGCTTACAAAATAATAGGTATAAGTAAAAACATAGTGATGAATACATGGATACATATAAGAAAAATAAAAAATAAAAATCAAAGAAACAATAAGACAGGGATGGTAGGCACATTGGTGCGCTTATGCATGCCCCTTACAGACCTCTTAGGAAAGGGGTGAGATCAATAGTAGACAGTCTGAGGCTAAAGTTTTTCGGGTTTGGGGAAGTAGAGTATTCCAGACATTGACCAGTCTGTTGCTGAAGTCGTATTTCCTGCAATCAAGTTTTTGTGCGATTAACCTTGAGTTTGTTTGCTCTTGTGTTGTTATGGTTGAAGCTGAAGTATTCATTGACAGGTAGGACATTGCAATGTATGATTTTTTATGTATATACTTAGATTGGACCAAAGGTGGCGTAGTTCTAGGTTGTTCTAGGTCTAGAATTTTGACTCTGGTGGCATAAGATATTCTGAACAACGAGTAGAGGAGTGGAGAACTCTTCTGTGAAATATTTCCGGACTTTCTCAACTGTGTTAATATCAGATACGTAATGTGGGTTTCAGACTGATGAGCTGTATTCAAGTATTGGTCTTGCAAATGTTTTGTATGCTCCAGTTATTAGTGTAATATTACCAGAGAAAAAGCTAGGTAAGATTAGGTTAACAACTCTAACGCCTTTTTGGCTATGTAGTTACAGTGGGCTCTAGCACTTAGGTCATTAGAGATGAGTACTCCAAGATCCTTGATGAGTACTCCAAAATCCTTGACAGAGTTTGGATCATCATTGGATCTTGACTATTCAGCCTGTATTTTATTTTCTGATTTTTTTGCCAATATGTAGGACAGAGCATTTATTTGTTGAGATTCGAAGCTGCCTTTTGTTTGACCATTCTGATACATAGTAGAGGTGTTTTTGAAGGGTAGCAGTCTGTGATGTTGAATAACTTTACATCATCAGCAAAGAGAACACAGTTGCTCTTGATATGATCACAGAGGTCATTTATGTAGAGTATGAAGAGAGTTGGTCCTAAAACACTGCCTTGGGGACACCACTGTGACAGGTACAGAATTTGATAGGACACTCCCAATTTTGACCATTTGTCGTCTGTTTGACAGGAATGCTTCTATCCAGTTATGCAGGGTCAGAGATACCATTAAGATTTTAGTTTTAGGAATAATTTGTCTTGTACCACTGAATCAAAAGGCTTTACAGAAGTCTATGTTACATTGCATTATTGCTTGCCCTGATCGAATTGTGCAGTCCATATGTTTTTGCAGTGTAATAGTTGCAGATTACATGATAGTTTTTTCCTGAAACCAAATTGTTTATTGAGAGTAGGTTGTTTGTTTCTAAGTGAAGGATGATGGATTGGTTAATAATTGATTCCATGACTTTACAGGTGACACAGCATAAAGAGATTCGTCTGTAATTTCAACTAGACGGAGGGTCTCCGTTTTTGAAGATGTGTGTGGCCTGATTTACAGTGTGGCCTGATTGTTTCTACCATAGTCAGAAAGTGATTCAGGATGTCTTAAACCACCATTTTTTTTCTTGCAATGATTTTTGGTAAGGCCAAAGACCCAGACAGAAAGATAACATGTCATTTTTGAAATTATGCACAATGGAAATTACTAATTGGGAACAAGAATTATGTGGTGGGAAACATGACACATTCCTGTAGCCATCAAAATTACACTATGTGTGTTCCTCAGTTTTAGATTTGTGTGTGTATGTGTGTGTGTAAACTAAAACTGAGAAACACACATAGTGCAACTTTGATGGCTATAAGCAGGGGTGAGATTCAAATTTCTTAACAACTGGTTCTGTGGGTGTGGCCTAATTTGTGGGTATGGCTAGGTGGTCATGTGACTGGGTGGGCATGGCTTGCTGACTGGGCATGGCTTGATCATGTGAATGGGTGGGCATGGCTTGTATGTAAATATTATAAATATTTATGTAAATATTGATTTTTTTATTTAAAAAAGCAACTTTTACCCAAAAGCAGGCAAAGCAGGCAGGCAGATTGAGTTGCTCACAGAATACAGTTCACTAGGAATGGTATCTATCTGCAATCGGCTACCTGATCTGCACTGAAAAGTAGAAGTGTCAGTCCTAAGGAAGGTTGGCTTGCTTTTAGATTAGCTAGAAAGCAAGAAATCCAAGGATTTCCTGCTTTCTAGCTAACCTAAATCTCTTGGAAGAGCAGAACAGCTGATGGTTGGGGGGAGGAAGGAAAAATAGCAATTTACCAAACCAAGTAAGTTGGATGGCTTGCATTCCAGGTAAGGAGTAAGTAGGCGGGGAGAGGAGGGACCAGCCAGTGGAGCAATTTGCCAGTTCCCCAAACTGCAGACAATCATAACACATGTGCATGCATTTGCAAGAAATCATCAGCTGTGCTGCCTGGACAGCTGACAAGCGCTGCATGCAGGTGCACAAGCATTTGAAAATTCTCTTTTTTCCTGCTTTTTCAACCTTAGCTGTGTCACGTAAAGCAGCTGAGGAGGGAAAAGCAGGGAATAAAGGACAGCCTAGAGCCATGATGGCGAAACTATGGCACACATGCCACAATGCTGGCATGCGAGCTGCAGGCATGTGAACGCCTCAAAGCTGATTTTTTTCCGGTTGGTTTGAGGCCTTTTTGGCCTCCCAGAGGCTTGGAAAAAACCTCTGCAAGGTTTCTCAGACTGAATTATAGGCAATTTCATCACTTCCTGTAATACCAGAAATGACGAAAGGGGCTTTTCATACAGTCTGAAAAGCCTTGCAGAGGCTTTTTCCAAGCCTCTGGGAGGCCAAAAAAGGTCTCAAACCAGCTGAAAAATCAGCTGTGAGGCACAGTGCAGGTAAGGAGATGGGGGTGGGGGGTTGCGAGCACATGTACAGGGGGTGTAAGGAGGGGGTGCACATTGCATTCTGGGTGCTGGCACGGGAGTGTGTGTGCCCTGGCATGTGAGTGCGGGCATGGTGGCACGCTTGCAATTTTTGGCACAGGAGCCCAAAAAGATTAGCCACCACTCACCTAGAGCCTGGGCAGGCGGGTGGGCCTGAACCAGTTTGGTGTCAGCTGCTGTTCGCAGCTACCAGTTTTATAGAACTGGACCAAACCAGTAGCATCTCACTTGTTAGATATTCAATGGGGAAAAGTCAGTGATGTCAGACTTCCCCCACTGGTTCATTTTCCAGGCAGGAAAATGAACAGCCGTCAGTGGCTAAAGTTGTGGACAGCAGCCTGTAAAAAGAACAGCAGGCACACCTGGTGGCAGTCTTTTACTCGGAGCAGAAGAAAGATCTTTTCTCTCTCCCTGTTGTCCTGCCTCTTCAATCGAACACCACCCCTGGCTACAGGAATATGACTTTTGGAATATTATTTCCCAACTTTAGGAAACAGAAAGTAGCTTCAGATTAGGTGCTTTGGTTATCTTTATATATGCAGAAAAGGTGGATAATGTCCCACACTTCTTGGTGAGAGGAAGGACTGATCATCTCCCCTCCTTCTGTTAATCCCAGAGATCATCCTCTGAAAGCAATGCAGCACAGCTGCTGCAAGCACAAAAATGGAGCTGAATCTAGTAAGCAATCCAACCTGTAAGCAGTCTAAACTAAGCAGCCCAAGAGTAGAAAAGTTGATAATCAGAAATAGGCTTGTAAAGGAAGTTAAAAGAAATAATTGAAACAAGCAAAAGAATAGAACCTCAAACTCAAGATTTCTCAAGCTTCCTAGCCAAGTTTCCCTTCTGATCTGAGGCTATTGTCTCTTTGAAAGGAACAAGAACCTTGTGCTAGTCTTCCAAAATAAAGGATTTGGAAGAAGGCTAGACTTCCATTTCAAACCTCAGTTTCCTGAACCAGATTGTTGGTTGTTCTCATATATTTGCTTCTGCTTCTAAATTAAGGTATCTGTTTCTCTGTCTTAGAGAACAACTACAATGACATTTGCCAAGAACGAACAGAATCACATCAACTCTCCTAACTGGTGCTTAGCTCGGGCAAGCAGCCCTGGATCAGCAGTAGGTATCTTGTTGGACCACAAGGATGTAGCAAGGAAATAGTGTTTGTGTTTTGCTCAAGAGACATTTGGGGTAAACACTGACTCCTTCAAGATAAAGCCTGCCAAATTGTCAACTAACCATATATACCTATGATCAGGCCTCTGAGTGTACAGCCTCACTTATGCTCTTGAAATCAAAATGATTTTAATTGTTTATCTTGTGGATTACATATCCTGGCTTAAATATCCTGGATCCTAATTTGAAATCATTTTAAATTCAGATTATTCTTATTACAGCCCAAAATAAGTGTATTGTTTATAAGCATGCATGAGTTTAAGAAGCATGCTAATGAGAGAGTCAAAATGCACATGCAAATTTTCTTCTGTGTAGAATCCAAATGGGCGTTGCTATCAGTGGTGGGATTCAAATACTTTTATTACCGGTTCTGTGGGCATGGCTTGGTGCGTGTGGCAGGGGAAGGATACTGTAAAATCTCCAGTCAGAAGTGATATTTGTCGGTTTTCTGAACTACTCAAAATTTCTGCTACTGGTTCTCCAGAACTGGTCAGAACCTGCTGAATATCACTCCTGATTGCTATCAGATGATGGCATATAGCATATTAGAAGAAGAGCATGCAAAGGCAATTCTAATCTAATGGGTAACTTGTTGGGGACTGTGATGGCCTGGGAATTCTGGGAATTGAAATCCACATCTCTTAAAGTTGTAAAGGTTGAGAAATACTGGTAGCACTCTATGCAGCTGAGAATTGAGCTGCAGCTCATGAAAGTTTATACCGTTTGCTAGAATTTGATAGAATCAAAAAAGGTGTTACCAGACTCCTCCTGGTTTTTTACCCTCTGACTTCTGAAATTCTGACAGAAGATGACCCAATTCTTTTTCAGGCAGAGCAATGAAGAGAATACTGATCTTAGTAAAAAAAACCAGGTAATATTCCCAAATAGGTATGAATGAAAGAAGTATGGGTCAAGGAACACAGCCTTCCATTTTATGAAAAGGGGTTTTGTTGAAAGTAAGCAGCATATGCCATAAGAGTCCTCACCTTTGGAGAGCTGGTTGCTTTATTTGAAACTGAGTGATGTGAGTTTTCTTTTCTAGGTGGAGTTGGCTGGGTTGGAGCCACAAGGTAAGTGACATGGTCCTTTTTGAGCTTTTGCTAAATCTACCAATTTATTTATTTAAAATACTTATATTACAATTGAAAGGGAGGTAATATGTTGGGTCAAACATATCTCCTCTGAATAGTCATGAAGTAAACGGGGGGGGGGGGAGGGGAGAGGCACGATATTGGATTTTTTCCTTAATTAGTTTTTTTCCTGCTCTTTCCAACCTCTCTCATTCTTTCTTCTCCTCTTATTTTTCTGGTCCCTTTAACCTGAATGCAAAGTACTGTACACACACATGCGTATCTGATATTAACACAGTTGAGAAAGTCCAGAAATATTCACAAGAGAGTCTCCCTCCTTCACCATTGCAGAATACCTTATGCCACAAACAACAGAAATTCTAGACCAAAAAAAAAATAGAATTACGCCGCCTTCAGTCCAATCTAAGTATAGTATATAAATCATACATTGCAGTATCCTACCAGTCAGTGAATACTTCAGCTTCAACCATAACAACACAAGAGCAAACAAGAAATACAAACTCAAGGTTAATTCGCACCAAACTTGATTGCATAAAATACGACTTCAGCAACAGAGTAGTCAATGTCTGGATATCTACCTGACTCTCGTAGTTTCTTCCCCAAACCCCAAAAACTTTAACCTTAGACTGTCTACTGTTGACCTCACCCCTTTCCTAAGAGGTCTGTAGGGGGTGTGCCTAAGCGCACCAAGGTGCCTACAGTCCCTCTCCTATTGTTTCTTTTCTTTTCTTTCTCTTTATGTGAATAATTGTCTCTCTTATAGCTTCAATTCCAGAGTCCCAGTTGGCACTGAAAAATGATGTGGAACTTATCAGAGCTCAGCTTCATGCCCAAACAGAGGTATGTACCATAGCTGGCATAAACCCGAAGATGTTGTCATCTTGGTATCACTATTGATGTGAACCCCATTTGTGCCAAATTTTCTTTCCAGGCTTTTCAAGCACTGAGCCATTCAATTACTTTGTTAGAGCAAGAGAGCAGCTATCAGCAGGGCAGGATCAATGCACTGGAAGGTGAAAAATATGAATACTATTCTGTTTTGTGGATTTGCAAGTTCCATCGTATCAGGTTACATCATGCTTTAAAGCATTTAATGGATCCCTTCTCCCTGCATTTAAGTTTTTCAGGGAAAGAGGGTCTCTGGAGTATTAATCTTAGGAATTTCTGAATGCAAAATTCCACAGAGACCTTGGTTTCTTATGAATTTCTGATTCATCTGGTTATGAAAACATAACAGACGCAAGACTGATAGGTTATATAATCCCTACCCCTAAGCAGCTTGCAGAATCAGAATTTGAGGGAATTGAAAACATTTTCTAACATCTTCAGTGTAGCTCAGTCTGGAAGAATTTTAAGGGTGTTAAATCTTAGAATCCCTGGTCCATTTTGAGTGCCATTTCAAGAATTGTACCGGAACATCTTCAGAGAATTAGAGCTGATAAATGAAGAATGCAGAATATTATCCGTATCTCTCCACTACTGAAGAACATATCATATCTTCCATCCTTCCAGAGGAAGTAAAATTTGCTGCCCACTTATCCCGTGGAGAGATGTTTGACGAGCTAATACAGAAAAAAATCCAAGAGCTTTGGAAAACCATGTCCAAAGAGGTAGAAGGGCTTCAGAGTTCCATGGTCCAGAAACAAAGTTCAATGGAGAATCTATCTCAAGATGTCCTTGAGAGGTAGGAGAAAGCTCAGTGGACAGAAAAAGAAACAAGCTCTGTCTTGTGGATTTTGGGTAGCTAGAAAAATGGCTAAGATCGGCTGGATCTCTGCAATCTTTACTATAATTCTCTTTCCACTGGTCTTGTGACTGAAGAAGTCTTGGGTAATAAACTGGTGTAGATGTTTATATTGCCAAAGGTTAGATAATAGTGAATTTTTATGTTTTTGCTTAATAATAAATCATCTTAGGATTTGAATTTCCAAGACTGCATTGTAAAACTTCCTATCCTGTTTTTTCTTCCCCTGGTAGCAAAAAATTCCTTTGGGAAGAATTGGAATCAGTTCAGGGTGAACTGCGGCGCATCCATCAAAAACTGAGTAAGTAGCTACCGTAAGTAGCTACCATTCTAGTGTTATTTTCCTGCAATATTTTGTTCATATTCACTTCCAACATGTAGTAGATTCTTCTCTACCTGTATTCGCCCATTTATCATACATTCAGTGTTGTCGTGGCTCTTCAAATTTTCTGAATTTTTCTCTGCAATAGACTTAATCCAATCAGTTTGGAGACAAATTCAATTTCCTTTGTAAAAATATAATGTCTCCTTCAAATGGAAGAACTACTGAAGATGTCAGGATTCCAGATGCCCAGTTAAGGTAGAGCTCTAAACTAACCTGGAAAACTTCAACTGAAA
Source organism: Laticauda laticaudata (assembly GCA_004320025.1). Classification (NCBI taxonomy): domain Eukaryota; kingdom Metazoa; phylum Chordata; class Lepidosauria; order Squamata; family Elapidae; genus Laticauda; species Laticauda laticaudata. The sequence goes on from BHFT01029453.1 coordinate 38,210, forward strand.
TGCTAAGCAAATTCAAACTTGATCAGTTTTTGAGTCAAGGTCAAGATTAGCCTCCTGAATTTCTATCTTGATCATCTTAGTTAACCCTTATTGAAGCACAGAGAAAGAGCGGGTGTCTTCGCACTTGACTAGGACTGGGAAAGTTCTGTATGCTATTGTCAGTATTTAGCACAACTCTTCTTCCTCCTGCTGAAAAGGTTGTTCACCAACATATACCCTAGAAATTTTCTAACTTTGAGAAGGAAGCTTCTGTAGCCTTCCAAAGCAGCTGGCTTTATGGCTGAATTGATTTTATTAATTAGGAAGATTTTCCTTATACAGTATTTTAATGCTATTTAATTTCATGCTGCAGTATTTTCTCTTTTAATTTAATAAGTATCTTAGCCTTGTTTACTCATATGAGATATAAAAAAGACTATTTGGTCATTTCCCTACAACCGACTAGCAGTAACTTATGAAACTTATTAGAAGAGAGAGTTTAAAAGATGATGATGGGAGTAATCCTGATTGGGTGTTCTTGGCTCTTATCTTAGAGGACCAGGAGGTCGATATCACTAGAAACCTTGTCAGCGTTAAGAAAATGCAAGAGAATCAAATGAAGTGCACCAAGGTATGTTCCTCCACTCAATTTCATTCTTGAGTTGGAATCCTTATGAGAAGAGCTGTATGTTAGCATTTTTTTCTAGGAGCCATTACTAAATTGTGCATACTCTTATTTGTTAAAATACTCAGCTCATTTCACTGTAACATCAGTCTCTCTCATTCATTTGCCATAAGGTGGTTGTCTGACAGAATATATATTTTAGGAAATTTCTATCCTGACTTTTGCTCCACAACAAGATGTGATTTATCAGAAACATTAGAAACAGAACACAGAAGGAGAATTCACCTCCTGAATTCTAGTCAGTCGTTGTGAAGGCAAGCAGCCAAGGAAGTGAGGTAATGATATAAAAATAAGACAAGGAAGAAAAAAGAACCTGTCTAAGAGAGGAAGAATGGCATGTACATAAAATAATCAAGTATCCAGGATTTCTAACATGGGGAAGGTATTGGGAGGAACCAGAGAGTCAGTTTGGTGTAGTAGGGGACACAGTCTCCCATTTTCTGGCACCAGGCTAGAAAGTGGGAGAATATACAATCTAGTTTTGCCTTGAACACAAAACCAGCCAGGTGACCATGGCCCCATTACCTTCTCTCAGACCCAGAAAGCAGGCCAATGGCAAAATGTTTTTAAAATCTTGCTGAGAAAATTGCAGGGATTAGTCTAAGCAGTTGTCAGGAGTCAAAAGCAGACTCAAAGGCACAATAAATATTTTTTTTAAAAAAATGTTTATTTAAAACATTTCTATAGTCACCCATATCAAACTCCAGGAAGCTCCCAACCAACAATTATGTCAGGCCTGCCCAGCCTAGGTCGCTAGGAAAGAAAGACCCTCGACTCCATCTGGTTGAAACTACAGGTTCTTTTACTGAGGTTAGGTGTTTGCATTGAAAGAAAGTTTAGATCTGAGATTCCTGCATAAAACATTACATTTTCCCCTTCTCCCTGGCCCTCCCCCCCATTGACCAGTCCATCACCATCCAACAGCATAGATGTTTTGAGAACAGCTTGGACGCCACCAGGTGGAGTTTCACATTTCACATTCTTTTCCCAGGCTAGGTTTCCTTGAAGACTGGAATATGCCAGTTCTCATACCTCTGGTTTCCGTCAAGCCTTGTCACCCCTCTTCCCTCTTATCTTTATCCTTTACATACCATTGTTCCGTCCTCCCCTCCTAACAATTTATAACAGAATGCCAGCAAAACATAGAAACTGAAGGTCAGATCTGACAAATTAAAACAATATCAATAATAAAGCAATATAATGTATCTGTTTAATTTTTAACAATATAATTGTTAAGTACTTGGTGCCAAACTTAAAATTTCCAAGATTCTCACTAAATCCTCTTATTGAAATGTGTACCACTGCTTGTTGAAAAGTCAGGCCTTTAATGCTTTTCAGGAAGCTAGGAGGGTAGAGACCTTCTATGCTTCAAGGGGAAGGGTGTTTCTGAGGACAGGGTTTGATAAGGAAAAGTTATGCTTCCTAGATCCCATATCATGGCAATGTTTAGGGGAAGGGAAGGAACTATGCCCTATCTGATTGGACATAATAGATAGATATCCTTAGGGAGAGGCAGTCTCACAGATAGCCTGGCTATGTGGGTTTTAAATTGCACCATGAAGGAAATTGAGAAGTTTTTTTATACCCTACCAGTGGATTTCTTAGGAACATATGGAAAATAGCTTCTAACGTAGGTGGTATCTTCTTCTATTTCAGCAGGGTTTTCTAATGCTCTGAAGATGAGCAGGATTAAACCTTAATTATATGATCTTAAGTTCAGAAATCATCAGCTAATGTAATTAAATTAAATTACTATATTTAATTACAATTATAATTGTTAAACTAAAGTATGTCTTGTCACTTTCTGTACTTCATTTTAACAGAATGGGACAACTCGCCACAGTCAACTCACCATGGTCAAGTCACTGCAGGACATATCACTGCAGAACAATTCAACAATTCAATTCAATTATTTAAAATAATTTTAAAATATTTTAATTTTTGTCATTCACATTTTATTGGATCCTTTCTTTAATGATTCTATTCTACTATTTTTGATAGTAACTCTTGTCCCACCGCGAATTGTCTTGTGTCAAGGTGGGCACAGCAAATTGGCTGTGGTGAGTTGGCTGTGGCAAGTTGTTCCATCCATCTAGTTACTACTGTAGCAAATCTTTTTTGAAAGTAAGACAGTGGCAACACTTTAATGGATGTTGGATTTGGACAAAGAGACCTGCTTCATTGGAAGTGAGCTGAAGAGCAGAAAAGTATTTTTAGTGATTCTAAGCTCAACATTGCAGAGCTGATTACACAATTCTCTACCTCTTGTTGCATGGTCTTGTATAGTTTGTGTATCCAAGCCTTGGATTTAGGCTGATATAGGTGTTATTTCAACAATTCATCCATAACTTTGTAGAAGAGAGCTACCTCCTGGATATCCAACATAGGCTGTTTTGCATCCCAATGTATTTATTTCACATTTGATATTTCTCTAGTTCCTGACCCAACTGAGGGGCAAAATCTCGGATGATGCCCTAGAAGAGAAAGATCATAAACCAGGGACTGAAGAGCTGAATGAAATCTGGTAAGACCAGCTCCTTGGGAGTTCTTGTTGGCTTTCTTCCTGTCTCAGATAGCAGAAGGATTTTTTTGAATTTGACATCTTTCCCTTCAATGGACTAAGGTATCAGGCACCTTCTTTCATATTATGGGATGTTGGAGTAGGAATCATTGGGGCTTGAATTTTCTGCACCAGGTAGGTCAATCTTATAAAGCTGTGCCACATCTTTGCCACATCTTTCCCATAAGTAGATATAGCAGATTCAAATCTGAGTCTAAGGAAATGCTTATATTTCACACCAATCTGTTATCTCTGGAAATAAAAGGATAGCATGTTTGAATCCATTATAAATAAATAAAAAATAAATCTATAATAAGAAGAAAAAATAAATCTATAATTTATTGTTCCTATGTTACAAAGTACTTGTTTTAGATCTCCAAGGACGAGATTGTAAAATGAGATGAGGGTGAAACCAGGTGAGGTTTTCAGAGCTACTCTTATTCATCCTGCATAATTAACTTTCAATATTATCAAAGGTTATAAGGAAATATTGTTCCTGTCATTTTATTTCGGTGGCAAAGGGAATCATAAAGACTTTCTTCTGATATAGGTCAGCTGTCAACACTTTACGCAACTCCATTATGAACAACAACACATGGAGTGAGAAGAGGAATTCTTCAAGAATGAAAGGTGAGTAGGCCTAGTTACTCCACCTCTGAATAGAAGTATACAGGAATGGACCTTAGGCACACATGGAAAACCCAGACTAGGCCTATTTCAAGGAGGCACCATCCTTCAGGGTTCAGAATAATCTTCAATGTGTTTTCTCAAACTTTTAGTCCAGGTGATGTTTAACTACAAGCATGAAAGTCCCAAATAATGAAATTATAGGCAGCCCAATTGTATCACTTCTGGAGTTGTTTGGAGTACAGAGTTGAGCTGTGTTAGGATACCTACCAGGGAAAAACTAATATACATTATTTATCTTAAATATTCCTCTGTGGTGAATCTGTCAGTGTCAGATGATGCTCCATTCAAAATCCAAGAAAGACACTCTTAGACTCCATTGTTATAGAGAAAAGAAACTTTTTCTGGAAATCAAGTGGTAGCATCAAAAGAATTCTAGATCTGAGGATTTATGTGTGAAAAACACATGTATGAAGTGATGGCAATGCTCCCACCCACAATAGTTCAAACGGTCCATCCAATCGAAGATGTGTATAATGTCAGCATCTTCAGGTGGTGATGCAGACATCTGGCCATTGACCTTGGCCTCATTCGATAAAGAGCTGCGGTTGCGCAGTAAGCAAGCAAGTAAGCATAAACAAAGTCTTCCCCAAGTTATACAGTTCATTCTCTAAAACCTCCAGCACATTTCCCACCCCCACAAAATCCAATCATTTCACCTTCCCCCTGTTACTGTGGCAGCTGAAAAGATGTGAGAGAAAGGAAAGGAGAGTTGGAGGCTGTCAATCAGCCCTTCAAGATAGTCCAGGCAGGAAACTAATACTCTGAGTACTAATACTCTTTTTTGTAAGGTTATAGCAACAGAATTTTGTAAGTCTGAAGGTTCTCCCCCTTTCCCCTGCCTTTACTTTCCAGAGAATTAGAGGGGGAGGTCTCTTCTGAGACATTTCCTCCATTCCAATCACTGCTTTAGACTCAGACTTCATTTATCAGACTGTGATCTAGGCTGTGGCTCTTTCCCTTTTCTTCCAAATTATTCTAACAGCCCATGGCAGAATCACAGATCGGTGGCAAGACTTGCTTGGTCTCAGCAGAGCACAGTGGGACAAAATGGGAAACTCTGTTTCCTAATTTATCTGCCTCCTCACATGACCTTTCTGAAAGCAGGAGGCAACTTAGGATAAATAAATAAAGGGTAAAGGCCCTGTCCCACTGCACTTAAGGATGCAAAGAGGATGTAAAACGTTAAAAAAAGCTTGCCATCCGTTGAAAAACGCTATGCATCCGTTGTGTACTCATTGCACACGTTGTTTCATACGCTCTATCCGTTTGAGCATCCGTCCACTGCGATTTCATCCGCGCAAGAAGTTTTTGAGCTGCCACAAAACTTTGTGAACAGGATGAACTTTCCGCTGTGTACGATGTAAAATCCGCGACATACGAGCAACAAACGTTCTATGTCCGTTTATCATCTTAAACGTCCACTGTATCCTCTCTGCATCCTCTGAGCATCTCGCAACTTCACATCTGCTGCAGCTGAAAATGGAAAGAGGGAGGAAACAAAAGGTATACGGAACGTCTTCACAGCGTTAGTAGCACGAAATAGAAAGGATGCGCGTGAACGGTTTGCATCCGCTATACATCCGCGCGGCATCCCCTTTCTTTCCTTTAGGTGTACGTGATGCATCTGCTTCATCCACTATGCATCCGCTTCGCAATTATCCTCGGAACCCCTTCGGAGGTGTCATCCGCTTCCATCTGCTAGGCTTCCTATGAACATCTGTTTAACATCCCCGTTCCATACTACCCACGTCCGTTCTTTTCCATTCTTTTCCGTTCTTTTCCGTTCTGTGTGTGCAAGTTTTCACACTTTTTGGAGCAGATGACAATGGATGGAGCCACCCCCGAAATTTTGCTCGTCCGTTGTGTCCTTTATGCATACATTTTGCGTCTGTCAGCCAGTGGGACCGGGCCTTAAGATGGCTCAACTCCTCCAGAAAGCTCTCTCTGGGACCTTTTTACAGATCGAGGGAGCTGACAACAGCGAAAAACTAATTTGGTTGATTCCAATTTCTCTGACTTTGTCCTCTATCAGCATCAAAAATCTAACTCACCTAGTTCCAGTCTCTCTGACTCTGCTCTCCATCAGCATCGCCACAGCAGTTCAGAGCACAGTTCCTAGAAGGGCAAGGTGAGTTCCTCTTTTTTTCTCTTGCTCCTTGCATTCGAGAGCATGGCTACCCTGAAATTCCCAGCATAAATTATGGATAAGACTACAGGAAATGTTCTTTTAGAATAGACTTGCCCTTTTTCGCCCTTTCTGGGTCAAAAGACACAGAAAAGACATGACACGGTTAGTAGAAGGAGCAAGACATTTTGGAGTTTGGGAAGGGTGGGGTAAAAGTAAATAGTAATGTGCATGCTAGCAGTTGAAAGAAATGGTAACATTGCCAAATGTCTTCATTTTGCTCCTGAATTTTGTATAGCTATTCCTGGAGACTACAACAGTCGAGCAAAACATTGTTCATTTGGTTTGCAAACTGCCTATCTCCAGTAGAGAAGCAAACAAACCCCCTCCCATTCATACATCTACCTGTATACCAGGCAAACTAATGGTTTCTTTCTTAGGTATGGAAGGAGAGTCAAGATCCTAGAAAGAAGCTGGGACATCTTTGGAGCTGAATTTTTGACAATGCAGATGAAATTAAATCAAACTGCTTGGAAGAGACTTGGTTTGGTCATCACTCTGATAGAAAACTGCCTTAGAGTAAATCGGACCATTGATCTATCTAGATTAGTATTACCTACTTGAAATAACTGGCAGTGGATCTTCATGTTTTCAGACCAGAAACTTTCCTGGTTTCACCTAGAGATACCAAAGGGATGGAAATAAAAGCCAAGACAATAACAATGACTAGCCAATAACCTATAATTGCAGCTCCTCATCTGTGGCTTTCCTCTGCTCTACATTTATCTATTAAATACAGTGTTGCTTCAGGCAAATTGTAAATTTTAGGCCTGAATGATCAAGCAGCTCACTAAAGCCCCAGAAAAAGAAACAAAACTACTAATAATCAAGTAATCCTGCATGATATAGATTTAGCAATCCATTCTATCATTTCTAAATTTTATATTCTAAGACTAGGAATTTGAAATAAAATAATTCTTTGCCAGTACCATGAGGTATCCTGCATCAGATTACTTTGGTCTTGGAAGGCTTCTTGAGACTGGTCCTTCCATGTTGGAAAATGCCCATTCCTTCACCAGAGGTGGTAATGACCAGGTGGTAATGACAGGTTCTGACCAGTTTTGGAGAACCAGTAGCGGAAATTTTGAGTAGTTCAGAATACCACCTCTGACTGGTCCTGCCCCATCTATTCTCTGCCTCTTGAATCCCAGCTGATTGGCTGGGTCTTCTTGTGTTGCCCTGCACAGGAAAACAGAACTGGAAAGCAGATTAGTGGGTGGAGAGAGAATGGGGATTTTACAGTATCCTTCCCCTGCCACCTCTACTAAGCCACACCCACAGAACCGGTAGTAAATTGTTTTTGAATCCCACCACTGTCCTTCACCCACTAATTCCACTGCTGCCATCTCCAAACTCATGGTCTTTGATGCCCACATTTAGGACACAAGGCCAAGGATTGACTTTCCTTCCCTTGATTATAGAGACATTACTTTTCTACTACTTTCCTGGTCCGTAGTGTTGGAAAATTACTGGGAATCAATTCCTGTTTTTTTGGCACCCAGTACAGTCCCATCTTCATATCAGAAAAAACAAACCTGTCACTTAATTCAGCTAATAAAAAGCTTGTTTTTTAAAGTTTATTTATTACAGATCAGCATGAACAGCAATTATCTGGCAAAAACAATATAAAGAAGGCAGAAAAGGCATTTTCATAATTTATCATGATATCAAATAACCCAGAACTTTCCAGGACAAACAATACTGTAGGAAATTAGCATGGACAAAGAGTGGCTTTTGGATATTCCTGCTTTAATCTTTTTAGATACACAGCAACAACAGAATAGAGATGAAAAATAGAACACCAATGATTCCCCCCTCTATGAGGAGGATATAACCATCACCAAGTAAATGGACAAGATTATATTTTACAGGAGGTTCTTTAAGGAGAAATTGAAAATTGGGAAGAAAACTTTTAAAATGACAAATCTTTTAAGAAGTGTTTTATTTAAATTAAATTAAAATTCATAGCTTCCATAATTTACAAGATTCATAATTATTACTAGTATTATTCTTATTAATCATATATAAGTTTTACAGGTTACATATAAGTTTTACAGATAATCCCTCTGTGAAGGATTTTAATTTTACCCACAATGTTTTTCAAGAAGACCATACTTTAGTACACCATTTTTGAACTGTTAAATTAATTAGGAAGATCCTACTTCCAGTAGTTCCTAACTGCTAAAAGTAAAAATACAATAAGCTATGCTATTGTAAATAGTTTCGCATTAACTCCTTTGAAAGTATACAAGAATCTCAATTTTGGAATGCATTATACTGATACAGGAGAACATTTGTAATGTTTGAAATGAGGAGTCCTTTGTGCTCTCTGAGCTTGCTTATTTCCTTTCGAACCTTTCATTACCCAAACTAGGTACATCATCAGTTCCAGTGCCAATAATGTACTGTCTTCCATGCAACTCTTGTAAAAACTGAAATATGGATTTAGACAATGGACAATTTATTCTGGCAACAAATCTTTTCATGTTTGCAGTAATAGCACATTATTGTAAAATAGCTCTTACTCTGTGAAGGGCATACTGTAATCTCTCCTGGCTTTAACTGGACTACATGATACTGTATATGTATCACTTTCCTGATATACAGGTTTTGTGAATCATCGTCATTGTCATCATCTTAGCCATTGTCTATCCACTGCAGGATGAAGGCTTTTTTCGCATGTTTCCAACCAATATGGTCCTAAGCTTTCTTCTGCCAATTGTGCTTGCAATACTTGCTGATGGCATCAGTTATTTATATTATCTGTTTTTTATAATATCCTTGGGAAGTGAAAATATTTGGCATATAGACCTGACTATACATTTATAGTAAATTTTCTTTTTATATCCACAGATCTGGATATTGAATTTCCCCATGTAAATGGAAGTTTCAATTGTGATATTTGATAATGTAATTTTTAAAAAGGAATCTCCCACACTGCCTGATTTTTTTTAAAGAATCTTTCTATGAATTCTTAATATTTTAATCTGAAAACAACAATTTTTCATTTTCCTTTGCCATAGCTTTAATGTTGTCTGCCATTTCAGTTTGAAGCATTTGTTTAGAAACCTTAGTATTAGCACTTCATATTAGTTTACAAATTGAAGGAATAAAGAGAGAAACTCTATAGGTAGTCCTCAATTTATGATCACAATTCAGCCCAAAATTTCTGTTATTAAGTGAGACATTTGTTTGCCCCATTTTATGACCTATCTTGCCACAATTGTTAAGTAAATCACTGCAGTTGATACGTTAGTAATCTGGTTGTTAAGTGAACCTGGCTTCCTCATTGACTTTGCTTGTCAGAAGGTCACAAAACCCTGGGACACTGCAACTGCCATAAGTATGAACCAATTGCCAAGAGTCTGAATTTTGATCACATAACCATGGGGATGCTGCAAAGGTCATAACTATGAAAAATGGCCATAGGTCACTTTTCAGTGCTGCTGTAATTGAATGGTCACTAAACAAACTGTTGTAAGTCGAGGACTACCAGTATTTCTTTTATTTGCAGAATATATACCACTAACTTTTTCTCAAGTTCTAGTTATTCAGCAAAATACATTAGGATGGAATTGGAAGTTAAGATGAAATATCATTTTTCAAAAGACACAATTTGTTTTTCCTAACTTCTCCAAAACAATATCTAATATGTTTAAAATAATAACTTTATTCCAGTTTTGAAGATTTTTTTTTAATGAAAAAATGGAATGAGAAATTTTTAAATATTTGAACACTGAACTGTGCCAGTTGGAATGATAAGTCTTTCAAAACATTTTTAAAAAATGTAAAATACTTCAAAATTGAGACCTGTGGTTGAAAATACAATTTGTTTCACTGGAATATTCATTTTTAACAAGAAGTGTGGCTTCAATTCTAATTGGGAATTTTTGAAAAGCATCAGATTAGAAAAAGACCCATTAGTAAAGAGGAAGGCTAAACCCTTTCAACACAATCTATAGTAGTTTGTTTTTCAGGGTACTCTTTAAGAAGATAATGCAAATGGGGTATGTAGCTACACTGCTCCCGAATGGCTATCAATATAAAGTTTTCTGATTTGTGGTGATGATGTGGCTTTTTGGAGGAGCAGGCTTCCTAACCTTGATTATGTCCAAGGAATGTTACTGAATTATGTTTTATGCATAGACCTTGCTCTCATTCTCAGTTTTTTTTAAATGTTAAAATTCTTAATAATTAAAAAGATTTTGAGGGGAGCATCCTCTGAGTCAGTTTTTATTATTTACTCCTAGCAATTGCCTGGACAAGTCCCTGCAATTTTTGTGGCAAGTTTTTTCCTGTAGTGGTTTGCTGTTGCCTTCTTCCTAGGGCTGAGAAAGTGTGGCTGCTTAACTGGCTTTGTATCTAAAGCAGAGGTTCCCTGGATTCTAGCCTGATGCCACAACCACTGTACCAACTGACTTTCTGAAAATGAGAATAGCTCATGAGAATTATTTTTGAAGTTTATTAGATACCTCAAAAGATGTGCAAAAGGGTTGGTGATTATCTTTCTATGACGAAGATGCAATAACTGAAGCTACAATAATTCAAATGCTTTGTTTATGCTCTTGCATTGGTTGAATTATCTTTCTTTGATGAGGGAATATAAGTTTGAAATATGTTAATGCATTGCTAAAATATATTCTGAACATCTTTGAAGAACTTTGGATCCACCATACTTGGATTGTTATTAAAATATTGTCATGCATTCCTGGAAAGACTGGTATAAATTCTGGCAGTTCTCTTAATGAAATGTTTCAGCTATCAACTCTGAATTATTTATTTCTTGGGGTAGGAAAGACTGATCCTTATTTTTTATTTGTATTCATATGTAGTTCTTACCCCCAATTCAACCCAAAAAAGCAGTTGAGGCCAGATTGTTTGATTACAGTAATAATGATCAATTGTTTCCTCTGCTGAAAAATGAGTTGACTTTCGCATAAGCTACACAAGCAGGAGAAAGAGATGGAAGAGTAGTACCTTGGATGGACTGCTCATATGTCGAAACAAATGTCTAGCAGTTGCTGGTGTTCTTCATTCTAAAGGCTTCTCTACTATCTGTAATTAAATTATCTTGTGAAAAGTTGTGTCCTTCTCTCCCTGCATGTCTTCTAGGTCCAGTATCAGTGTTGATAAAGTCCAGGAGATTCTGTAGTAGCAGCTGTCTGCTGAACATTTTCCAAAGCAAATTGGGGGCAGGGGGAATTGCATCCTTTGTAGGAGCCTTTTCCTTTTCTATTTAAGAGGTTCTGCCGTAGATGATGTTCAAACCATACATGCATTCGTTTTGTGGCTAAGAAGCAAGGAAAGATATCACCTTCCTTCTCTATCACCTCCTCTGACATCAGCTGATTGCTTCCTTGAGATGCCTGGCTTGACCTGTGAAGGATCTGAGCCCATCTCTGGAGTGGGTACTATTGAACCTTGGCAGGTGAAACCATTGGTTGGTTGAAGCAGGGGAAGCTCAAGAGGAAAGAAGCTAAAGAGGAGGATGACAATGCTGAGGGGCTGGAGAAAAGAAAAGAAGGCTTGAAAAGCTGATTGGCCCTGAAGCATGGCTGAGCTGTACTCCTTGTCTCGTGTGCTCTAAATGTGAACCTGGGACAACCAGTAGATAGTACCCAAACTGTTCCACTTAATTTGAGTTTCTTCAGAATGATTCGGTCAGTGGCTAGGAGTTAAGTCTGAGGTCAAGGAAAAAACCAGTCCTTATGGCATATCTATTCAGAGGTCCATACCTTGTGAACCCTTCACTTTTCTTTTGTGTCTTCTGTATGTCCCTTTTACCATTGCCCATAGAGAAAGGCAGTGGCAGCTGTAAAGCTACCAACAGCTGTGCCAAGGCAGACACAGGGGCCAGGCAAGGGCTGTATGCGATTTATGGAGAGAAAAGTTGCCACTCTGACCCCTTCCACCCCTCAGTCTTAACTTGGTTGCTGAAAGTGATTTCGCCACCACATTTCATGGACAGAGGGCACTTGGCTGCCATTGTTTTATCACTTGCTTTGTCATGGGGTAAAATGCCTGGAGGATGGTAGACCATCTGACACCCAGTATAATTAAAGCAAGCTGAGCAAATAAGTGCATAACGGTTTTGGTAACCAAGGCCACATTTTTCATGGGGGTGGGGAGGCGGGGACTGGGAGGCTGCAGAGTAAACAGGATGCCTCAGATGGGCAATGCAGGAAACTTTCTGAGTTTCAAACTGAATTATGCTTGAAGGTTGGACCCAGATTGTTGGAGGCAATATACTGACTTTGTAAACTGCTCAGAGAGTGCTGCAAACACTATGGGATGGTGTATAATTCTGCTAGTTAATTTCAAGAAGTTGGTGTTATCCCTGAATTACATTTTCTGTAACTAGTAATTCATGTTTTACTGTAAAATCTGAGTTTGAAATGTGTGCACCCAACAATTGTTGTTGAAGCATGTTTGGCAATAAATTTGGATGGTTAGTGCCTCATTTTTCCTGTAGTACTAATCATTGGTAGAAATGTGAGGCCAGTTATATGAGTATATTACAGAAAAACTCAATTCAAACAAGGAACAACAAAGCTGGCTTGTTTAGAATCGGAAGTGAAGCTTTGATTCATTGATTTTAGCTGAGCCTTCTTGATTCTGTAATGTTCACCCTTCTGACACAGAAGAGACAGCCAGCATTTCATTGAATATCCCCTCTTGAAGCATTCTCCTTCCCACTATCTCCTCCCTTTGTGTGTGTGTGCCTGCGTATGTGCATTCATATGTATGTGTTGCACACCTCTCTCTCTCTCCCTCATTCCAGCTGCTAATGCAAAATAATGTTTCATCCAGCAACCCAGGGTCTAATTACAATATTGGCGTGATCAGCGTGGATTCCTTGCTCCGTCTGGCAGGCTGTTAAAATTGCTTACCGAAGAAAAAGAGGAGGAGACAAGAACTAAGGTGGGCCAAGGAAGCCATGGCTGCTGCCTAAAAAGCCACTCCTACAGACAGAAGGTGAGAGATGCAATGGCTGGGTTGAGGGGGGATTTTCCTGGAGGGGAGAACTGGTAGCTTGCAATATCTGTCTTCCATTCTGAAGACAAATGGGTTCTCCATTGCTGCTTCTCCATTGCCTATTCACACTACCATTTTTGCAATTTTGACAATTGCAGTTCTCTCTGTGTGCATTGTGCTTGTGCATGTTTTAAAAGACTGTGTTGCTAAGCTACACAGTCCTTTAAAACATTCACCACACACACATGCCTACACATGTACACACACTTGCTGTCCTGATTGCTATTTGCAGCAAAATGGTCACTGATGCCGTTAGCGAAACCATGGAGGCAGAGGGTGCCACTTTGCTTCAGCTTGGCTCAGGGGGCTGAATTTCCATGGATGTGGGTCACTTGTCAAAGGGGCAGGCAGCCCATAGATCTTGCAGCTGGATTCTTCCAACACTGTTTACAGTGCTAGAGAAGTTGGACTAGCCCCATGAGCAGCATGGCTCTCTCTTGTAGGGCTCCAATCTGTGCTGGAGGAGGAAGGGGGAGAAGGCAGTCAGCCCCCCAATCCTCTTCCATACTGAGGGAAGAGAGTTTTGAATCCTTGTGCATTTATGAGGACTGAGATTTGGGATAAGCTGGGTTTCTAATAGAGAAATGTGTTTTGTACTCTCATTTATGTACAGTGATCATTATTCTCTGCTATAGGTTCTCATACAAATTGTGCACTATTGATACAAGAATCCTGATTCTCTGCTCAGAATAAATTGCATAAAGCAATACAAGATACAGTATTAACATGTACTAATGTTGTTTGAAGTTGAGTTTGCTTGCTTCTTTCTAAGTAGGGCATTCAAATTTTCCGGTTCTTTGGCCAGAGAGAGATGTGTTGCAAGGAGAAGTAAGAAAGCAGCAGAGATTAGGAGAAACAATGGGGAAGGTGATGAATTTTTTATCATCTTTGAGGTCCAGAAATGTAAGGACCTATCTTTTTCTCTTATTATATATGAAGGTAAAGCAATATTTTATATTGCACTGACATTTGTACAAAAAAGCATAACTAAGTAATGTCTCAACAGATTGACTTAGTATTACTATTGAACAAATTGAATTCTTAGTATTACTATTACTATTATTATGATGAAACTTGCATTAAAAAATTACTCTTTCTGTTCGGAAAAACAGTTGGAGCTTCTGGCTTCCCAGAGATGCTTGTGTCTTTAACAAGACCACAATTTTATGTGAATATGCAACACAATCCTTTACAGGTTTGGCTAGACTACTGAGTCTGGTGGATTTATTCCAGTCCCACTAAATTGGTCTGAAGAGTGGGAAGCCAGTGACTGCAGTGTCCACCAATGGGACAGCACCCAGCCTTATATTTATGATAGATTTGGCCAATCGACTTGCCTGTGGTGACTGCATTTTTCTGAACTCCCTTTTGCAACTAGAACTTAAACATATTCAAAACTCCTGTAGCACAAGTTTTTCTTATAAAAGTTCCTCTTACCTTCTCATAGGAGTTCAAATCTCAGCCATGATAAAAGTTTGCTCAGATCTTTCAACAGACTGCAAAATGTCTGTCCCCAGCTTTGAACTATAATATACTTATCAAATTCTTGAGTTGAATCCTGCTTTGATTCCATTAATTCACAAAAATTGCCTTACTCCAGAATACACGTCTACACGCTCTTCTCATAGCCAAAATAAAATTCAGCACCCTCAGAGAGAGAAGTTTAAAACACCTATTTTAATGTGTCTCCTTCCCTGACTCCTCAGAATCAGAGGTTGGCTTGCTGGCTAGCTGGATCCTGGAACCAATTGCTCTTTATGGTTTGGTTTTGTACATTAGATATTAAAATGCATATTCATTCAGAAGAAACCACTGCAATGATCCATGTTCACAGTAACATATGCACTAGGTTTCTGCAATATAATTTTAGGAAGGAGTGGAAATTTGAAGTCAGGAAGGTAGCTTTGAAAAAAAAAACATTCTATGTATTGCTTTTTCAAAAAATATTTTAAAATGTTTATTTTCCCTGATTGTACAGGTAGTCTTCAACTTACAACATGGCTGTTGTTTAATGACTGTTCGAAGTTACAAGATCACTGAAAAAAGTGGCTTATGACCATTTTTTACTTACAACCATTGCAGCATCCCTATAGTCATGTGATTGAAATTCAGATGCTTGACAACTGATTCATATTTATGAAAGGTTCCAGTGTCCTGCGATCATATGATCATCTTTTGTAATCTTCTGACGAGCAAGAATAGAATAGAATGAATAGCAGAGTTGGAAGGGACCTTGGAAGTCTTCTAGTCTAACCCCCCGTTTTGGCAGGAAACCTATACCATTTCAGACAAACATTTGTCCAAACCCTTCTTTAAAACTTCCATTGTTGTAGCATTCACAACTTCTGGAGGCAAGTTGTTCCGCTGATTAATTGTTCTAACTGTCAGGAAATTTATTGTTAGTTCTAGGTTGTGTGTAGGGCTTGCTCCCTGCTTATCTGCAGTAGCTTGCCCTGCTCACTCACACTGATGATGTTACATGGTTGGTTAAGAAATGTCTGCAAGCAAATAATCAATGTCAGCACTTGTCAAGCATCCAGACTGTATCCATGATATCAATCACTCCAAGACGTTATCTCTCCAATTGATTTATTAGGAACAGATCTGGCATGTCAAAAGCAATTTCCCAAGTGAAAGCTTTTTTCCTGCATTACACAGAGCCCACCTTCTCTCCTCCCACTTCTACACTTCATAAATCACGAGAACCAATTAACTGAAACTGCAAATTCTTAATACCACACACAGAATAATATTGAACTTTTCAACTCCTCTAACTCTCTAAAAAAAATATGTGGCAGCTGAATTTCAAAGCTGACAGCACTAAGGATTCCACTGTTTCTACTCTGAGCTACATATTCAGGTAGTCTTTGACTTATAACAGTTCATTTAGTGACTGCTCGAAATTAAAACAGCACTGAAAAAAAGTGACCCATGGCCATTTTTCACACCTACAATTGCAGCACGCCCATGTCACATGATCAGAATTCAGATGCTTGGCAACCCACTCATATTTATGATGGTTGCAGAGTCCTGAGGTAATGTGATCGCCCTTTGTGACCTTCTGACAAGCAAAGTCAATGGGAAAACCAGACTCACTTAACAGCTGTGTAACTAACTTAACCACTGCACTGATTAACTTAACAAGTGTGGCAGGAAATATTGTAAAATGGGGCAAAACTGACTTAACAAATGTTTCACTTAGCAACAGAAATTTGAGGGTTGCTTGTGGTCAGAAGTCGAAAACAACCTGTATTGCATATCACCATAATCTTTTTCTAAAAAAACTAAGGGGCATTATTATTTTGTTTTCTTGTAGATGCCATATCCTCCTTGAGTTGTTAGAACGACTTTAAACTTTACACAGGCTGTTTGACAAGGTAGGGTGACTCTGCAAAGGCTGAGCAACTGGACTCCAAAAGAGAAGATGCTTTGGTCAGCTAGTTTTCATATAGAATATCAAAGTTGTTGCTTGGCCTTAAAGCAACTATCCTCAAAGTGTGGGTTAGGATTTCTGGGGAAAGGAGAAGAATGTCACAAGCAATTTGGAGTCACAGTTTTTTAAAAAAACTGAACAGGCATTTGGAGGCACAATGTCAGCTTTGTAAAAATGTTCTGTGGTCTTTGCTTACTAATGTTCCTGTCAAAGGCCGAGGTGGGCAAAGCAGTACAGTAACCACAAACTCCTGTGATATTTAGATTAAAACGTAATCATTAAAAATAAGCAATGGTATTTATTCCCTGCCCCAGCTTAATTCAAGGGAAGTAATTCTTGAGAGAGCATATGTGTTTTAGGGGTTCAGGACACAATCCAGTTTGAACACACCTGCCTTATAATATGAAGTTATGAGTGTTTGGAAATATTGGGGGGGAAATCCTGTAGGGAAGAATTATGTTTGTCTAAAATAGAACACAGCCTTGTCTGGGGTTTTTCTTCTGGAATATACATAGCAGAGGGGTTTTGGAGGATTCTCCCCCACCTTATAAATCTTCTTCCTTGCAGAAGTATCCAGGCCTAATTGCTATGGCTGGTGGAAAGCAGGAGCTTAAGAGAAGTATAACCATCATACCTTGTTTTGTGTTTGTGGAGGTAAGAAAATTTGATCAACAAGTTCCCGGTCTTCTCTCTTTCTCTTTCTCTCTCTCTTCTCTCTCTCTCTTTCATGCACAGACACAGACACACATGCGCACATGCACACACACACAGCCATTCTCACTTTACTAGGAAGGAGTTGTCCACATTCAAATGATGCAGTCAGTTCAGTTTAGGGTTATAAGAGGAGTAGTGGAATACAGAGTTTGCATTTCGCTAGTGTTCCCGGAAGCTGCTCAGTAGTACTTGAAGCAAAGTTGTCCTGCTATATTACAAGAAAAGCTGTTTGGGTAGCATTGCTTGGATGGATCTTTATATATGGGCCAGCCCTGCTCTTCCTGGTAGATGACTAGTCTTCATTACTCAATATTCCACATATGGAGGTCATTGTGGGCAGGAAGGCCAGTACGAACAGATTAGGGTTAGGGCTTGCATATCTCATAGCTTTACTAGTGTGTCCTTTCTTTTAGTGGCTTAGAACACTTCAGCTCTGTAATATGTAAGGGTATTCAAGAATTTAGTTAGTCTACTGTTCTAGAGTTATATCCACTTACAAACAAGGGTGCAAATCTGAATACCTTCCCCTGAAATAGAACTGTTTCCCGAATTTTCTGTGTAAGTTTTCAGCAAACCTAGAAAGGTCCTCAAATGTTTGTTGATGGCTAGCCACTTGGAAAATGCATCTATTTATTTTTTGAAATTTTCATGACATATTTTTGAAAATGAGGAAATGAGGCATGGCAATTGTTCATAGATGCAAAATAGATTTATTTACATCCCATGAAAAGCATTCAGATGCTTCCTGTAATGTGGACGGACAGAAGAAAACAGACATATATCTGAAACCTCTCCTCTGTCAAATGAAAGCCTGCATTCAGCTTGCTTCCTCTGGGCTCAGTTCCTGAGAGTTGGCCTGGGATCATTTATGAACTATGAATTGTAAAAAGGGGAATGTCTGGGAAAGGTGGGAAGAAATCAGGAGTGGAGGGACATAAGAGAGGAACACAATAGCCTTATTTTGGCCCAGGAAGCTGGGTTCCTCTCTTATTCCTCAACCTTCTTTCTGAATAAGAAAAGATGCATAGAAATTTGCATGCAGTAACGGGCAGGTAGCAACCACCTGTGTTTCTAAAGATCTGAAAGATCTCTTTGTCCCCCATTCTGTTAGTAGTGCCTGATGTGCCATCTTGTTCTTTTTCCAGCTGGGAATCATGGCTGGCACAGTGGTGCTGGCTTACCACTTTGAGTATTCAGACACTTTTCCGGTGCACTTTCAAGGATTCTTCTGCTATGACAATACTTTGGCCAAACCCTATCCTGGGCCAGAGGACAGTAGCCGAGCACCTCCAGTCCTGGTCTACTCTCTAGTTACTGCTGTTCCCACCATCACGGTAAGAGATCCACAAGGGATACGGGAGGAGAAAGAACCCCTCAAGAGGAAGGGCTGGTAAATGTATCTTGGGATACTTTGGCAATGATGACATAGGCATGGCCTTCACTGTGACAGTATTAATTTCCTTGAGATTAAGACGACAAAGAGACTGGCTGCTGGAGAGGAGAAGTATGAGGGCATCCAGTCATATTTGAAGCTCTGTTGGGAAATGGAGTGAGGATGTATTTGAGGGTTTACAAGACATGCCCATTAGAATCATGTGGATGATTATATTCACATGATTCACATACTCTTATCTGCTCAGATGCTTTCATTGGCGTTGCCTCTCATATTCAGAATGACCTATGTACCAACACAAATTTATTTCTGTATTGTTTTCATTGTTACACTTTTATCTGGCTTTTCCTCCAAATTGCTCAGGAGAAAGCACATGATTCTCTCCCCATTTATTCTCATAAAACAAGATGTATTAAGGACAGTGTTAATTCAGATAATTCAACATACACCTGAATATGAGTCCCTTATATCCAATGTCTTCACCAGTATGATATGCAACATAACTGTTTTTTATTCCCCACCAACCTTTTTCTGTGTGGGAAAAAATGACCAGAAACTCCAATGAGGATATCTGAGCCCACGTTCACAAAAGGGACCTATTTCACTTCAGCTGTTATTATCTGGTCAAGCTTGCCCCAACTAGGTCCCTCGGAAAGAAAGACCTTCGACTCCATTTGATTGAAGTGATAGGTTCTTTTACTAAGGATTAGTGGTGAAAACTAATTGTTTTCACAATTGATTGCAGTGGAAACAGGCTAGAACTGAGGTTCAGGTTCCCTCACAAAGCATTACCAAGTTTCCCCTTCTCCCCAGCCCTTCCTACATGACTGGTCCATCATCGTCCAATGGTGTTCTATGCAGGTGTTTTGGGAACTGCTTGGATGTTTGGTGCCACTTGGTGCAATTTACATTCCTTCCCCAGGTTCTGCAGCCTTGAAGATCAGAACAGGCTGGTTCTCACACCTCTGGCTTCTCTCAAACCTGTCACCACCACTCCCTTTGGATCTTCTCTACCCTCTTCGATATGCCAATTGCCTATTTTCTCTTCCCCCTCCCCCACCAACAATTTATGGCAGAACGCCAGCAAAGCACTAAGCTGAAGATGGCAGATCTGACAGGATCACTCTCCCCCTTTTTAACCAGGTCCTCAATGCATCGCTTTGCTTCCCTAGATGACTTGCTCAAGTGAATGGACTTTTCTCTATTGCATCTCCTTTCTCTATCCCTTGCATGAGCCCTGCTTGCTCTGACAGCCATTTCTACATAGTGGGCGTTGCTATGTTGCTTTTATTTCATTAACACTTGGGAATACCTTAGTGACCAAAGAGAAAATGGAATAAAACTATGATTTCCTTTGAACTAAATTCCCACTGATGTAGTCCTATTGTGCTCTGAACTGCTACAGGTACTATCTACAGAAGAATTTCATTTTCTCCAAGAGTCATGTAAAAAAATATGTATTTCTATTCTGATCTGTGAGAATGCTTTTCTATCTGTTTTGCCAGCACTTCCTGAATCTAGGTTATAGAACTCATCTGATGTTATACTAGATTACAGATGTGGGGGGAAAGTGTCTATCCTCATGGAAATGCATACTCTGCTTATCCCTCAGCTTGGGCTGGCCTGTTTCAGACCATGGAAGCTAGAAAATAATGTCACTTCCTCTCAACCACCT
This sequence comes from Laticauda laticaudata, assembly GCA_004320025.1. NCBI lineage: Eukaryota > Metazoa > Chordata > Lepidosauria > Squamata > Elapidae > Laticauda > Laticauda laticaudata. Next base: position 58,559 of record BHFT01029453.1, read on the forward strand.
GCCCCCCATACTAAGTCTTAGTAGTACTTCACTTATGAGAGGAAACGTAGGGAATCTTGAAGGAATCCTCCAGTCCTTTTGCCCTTGCCCAGCTTTTTCCTCCCAGAGCTTACTTTAAACAACTGCTATTAAAGAGAAAGTACAATTCCTCTTTCTGCTTCTTTCTCTCTCTCACCCCAGATACTTGTTGGAGAACTGGCTGCCTTCTTCTTCCAACCCACAAGGCATAAAGAGAAAACCATCATCTCGGGCGAGTGCTGTTACTTCAATCCTCTTCTGCGCCGCATGATCCGCTTCCTGGGTAAGAGGAGAATGCCCTCCCACCTAGGCCCAGCTGAGTCCCCAGGCTCTGCCCCACTCCTCATTCCTGTCCTTTTCCTTTCATAGGTGTTTATTCCTTCGGCCTCTTCACTACCACCATCTTTGCCAATGCAGGCCAAGTGGTGACCGGCAACCAGACTCCACATTTCCTGTCAGTGTGCCAACCAAACTACACTGTGCTAGGTTGCCAACCACCCCCAGGCACCATTTACGTCACAGACAAGGCAGCCTGCACTGGAAATCCTCTCCTGGTCACTGCAGCCTGCAAGGCGTTCCCCTCCAAGGACGTTGCCCTCAGCGCCTATGCGGTGGCGTACACTGTGGTATGAAGTGGAAGCTATGTGACAGGACAGACAGACAGATGGAGGGAGGGAGGAAAGGCCAGTTTGAGGTTCTTCCAGTAATTTAGCACCCAGTTCCCTTTCCATGCCCTGCCTCACCCCCCATCTGTATCAGATCAGGTGGGTGGAGACCAGGTTTGACAGGCACAGAAGCGGTCAAGGTTTGGGAATGAACTGTTTCATTGAGAAGTCTGAAGTGCCCTCTAGTGGGCATAGAACAAAAGTGTGAAAGAAACATTTGCAGGATCTTTTCTCCCAGGACAGGACTGGGGGAACGATCTTTTGTGACAAAACGCTGCCTGCTGTGAGCAAAAATTATCCTTGGCAAGGGCATCTCAGGAAAAAGGATTAGCTTTGATTTCACTGTGTCCATTTCTCATGAGAAGGCAGTAAAACCAAATAGGTCCCTTGATGTTATACTGAGGGAAACCTTGCCTCTCTTCTTTCTCAGCCAGTTTTGTCTTCTGGCCCTTTTTTTTTCTCTGATACTGTCTGGGTACTGCAAGTGTCACATGCCATTAACAACACAAGAATTTTTAGAATCTGAAACACTGGACTAATAAATGCACTGTCTACAACAATCAAGAATGCTTGGTGTATGCCACTGAAACTTATTTGAAAAAATAGACTTTTTAACTAGTAAGGAAAAGGAAGAAGCAAGTAGGTAGCTGACTTTCCCATTTGCTCTTGCCTTGGCTGATGCTGTCATAAGGGAAACAAGTGGTCTGTGAAGCCTGTGAGCTGGTTTCTTCCAAAACTATAGCATCCCTTAGTTTTTGCTGTCTGATGCAATGGAAGGGAAAGACACATGGAAAAATGCTGACTGGGAGAACCAACTTAGACAGTGACCAGAAGCTGCCATTAGGTGGATGAAACATTGTTCAGATTGCTGTGGATTGAGAGGAGGTTGTAGTCCAACTGTTTTCTCAGTGAGTTAAGAATATCTGGTTTTTGTTTTAAGGCATCAAAATGTATTGAGCCAGCAGGGGATAGTAGCCAGATATCTAAGGCAATTGGTAAAATATAACACAATAAAACCTGGAAGATCTAAAAATGTATTAAATCAATCTTCAGAGTAGTCTGGCCAAGTCATCCACTCCACAGAGTAGCCTATAAATGTCCAATTATATATTGCCATGGGCAATAGCTATGCACCACATGGCAGGAAGGTTCTTGCTTATTTCTTCATTTTACTATTATGGTTTATTGAACTTTTAAGCATATTATTAGCTTAACTTTCAGTAGGATATGAGAAACAACAAATACATAAAAGTCCATTAAAACCATAAAACTAGTTTAAACTATCAGAATGATTAAAGTACTGTGAAAGTACTAGAGATGCTAGAGAACAGGCACACACACTTATACAGTGCAGTGCAACTTGGAAAAAAGTGGTTTCTTTCCCTCCATAGTCTGAATATGAATAAAATTATGAGAGATTCTTTTTCCATTATACTAATAGTGGTTTCCAGAACAATAGCAAGTGCAGTTTGACCGTCCCTGAGAAAACAGATGTCTTCTCCCCTTTACATTGACAAAGTTCAAGAAAACTAATTGGAATTCTACTGCTTTAGATTGCTTACATATTGGTATCTCATTTGAAAGTTAAGCCCTCACCAGAATCCTTGTGTTGCATCTTTAATCCTGATGGCTGCAACAGATATCTTTCAAAAACTAGCCTACTCCAAGTGGAACTTTTATGGGGCACAAGGTGTAGATTGGTGAATTAGTCTAGTGTCTTGGGTATCTGAAAGTTGGGATGGAGGGAAATCTAGTGGTAATGCTGTCTGTCCCACATTTTTCTAGCTTTCCAAGAAGTAGGTTTGTGGTCTACTTTGTCAAATACCTTGCTGAAGACTATATACTGTATACTACCGTGTTTCTCCAACAATACGGCCTCCCCCAATAGGAAGTCCCAGCATGCTTTATAGGCATAAAATCAAATTAAAATTATAGCCCCTCCCCCAAATTAAGGCTATATTAAACCATGGACATTGGGGAATGGTAGGGGGCTGGCCGTTAGGAAGTATTTTTGTGATACACGGATGATGGTGTGCTGCCTGCGTTGATGTGCGCTGCTTGGTGTTGGTGGGACACTTCATATTGGGAGACCTCTGCACCATTGCTTTCCCTTCTCCCCATGCTGCTGTGGCATTTAAAGCAACGCCGCAGGGTTTTTGGGTGCAGCCACGCATGGCCAGCGCAGGGCTCCCTCCCTGGCAACGACTGGCAGTAGATACTCGGTTCGGCGCTCCTGTCGCCGCCTTCGTCTTTGCCTTTGAACGTAAGAGCGCAATTATTTTAAATAAATGACACCGGAGCCTACTACAAACAAATTCCCTGCTGCGCCTGAAGGGCAGCCAACTCTCACATGGGGGAGAGAAAACTCCGGGCCCACAGCACAGGATCGGCCCACCCCAGCGAGAAGTGCCTCAGCCACCATTCGGCCTGGCCTCGGCGGGCCGGCAGAGTGTGAGAGCTGCAAACCTGGGGTGCCCAGCGCAGCTGACAGGTAGGGCCCTCGTGCCTGGCGGCAGAGCTTTGCAGGCAGCGAGTGCCTCCCCACCGGACCTCCACTACCCGCCAAGGACCATGCCGGAGCTGTGCGGGGTGGGCAGAGCGCAAAAGAAAAGCGAGCGCGGAGTTTGCATGCTTGGCCTTGCTCAGCAGAAAGAGTCGGGCTCGACTTGAGCTTGGCTTTCCTTCCCAAGATCCCACTCCGGCCAGAACCCGAAAGGGCCACACGGGAGAGGCTCGCCCGTAAGCAATGATATCACCGCACCTGTCACGGTAGGAGGGCAGAGAGCAACGCAGCACTCTGCTTCCCGTAGGCCGGTGGGGTCCGGTGGAAGGAGAGCCTGAAGCTGCCCATCCTTTTCAACCGCCTCACCCAGCTCATGCCCCGCCCAGGCATCTCCAAATGTGCCACCAGCTCCAATAAACATCACTGCCAGGGTGCATGGGCATCGAGCAGAGGCGCTCATTGTTGAGGCTCAGCTCAGAGAGGATGCAGGCAGGGCATTGCCTTGCCTCCCTTGTCCACTGGAAGGATGGCAGTATCACTGCAGTTGGAGGCATGCCGTCTCCAATTGATTTAAATGTATTTGTATGTGTGTTTGAATGTTTCCTGCCGTCTATGGTTCTTTTTCTATCTATCATGGGGATGGTGGGGATCTTCCCCGTCACTTGCTTTAGTACTGAATCTGGGCACTGTCTTTTGGGGTATACTTCAAGAGGCAGGATTGCAAGCTTTGGCGACTCGTTTTTTTTAACTGCTTTCTGGGGGATGTGCTTTCTTAAATTGGAATGGTTTCCGTTAGGGAATACCTTGTGAGTGAATGAGACTCAGCTGGTGTCTTTTAAGTGTGCAAATGGATCTAAGGATTGCTTCTCCTGGGTGTGCTCTTTTTGGAGAGCTTAAATGACCTCTCTGCTAAAGGGTTTCACTTTATGAGCAAGAATTGGCTGCTTGATAGTTATCACTGCATCTTAACTATTTTCATTCCTTAAGGTGCTCTGGCACCCTGCCTGATTTGTAACTCTGGATTGCAGATATTTTTAATCTAATGATTAGTATTAATTAATGATTTGCAAGCAAAGAAGCTTTTTATATTTTTGTACAAGTAATCCTTGACTTACAACAATTCATTTAGTGACCATTCAAAGTTATAATGGCACTGAAAAAAATGACTTATGATGATTTTTCACACTTATGACCGTTGCAGCATCTCCACTATCATGGGAGGCCAGGTGAGGAGAAGCACCCCTTGACATGAGTGATGTCAAGTTGGCCATGCCTACTCAGTCACAAGACCACCAAGCCACACCCACCAACTAAGCCACATACACTGAACAGGTTGTTAAAAAAACTGAATCCCACCCCTGGTCCACAGCATTTTGCTGGTCTACAAATTTAGCCACTGTCAAAGAATGAAATAAGATTGGTTTGGCATGATCTGTTTTTAACAAATCCATGCTGACTGCTAGTTATTGCTTTATCTGTTTCTAGATATTTGCAGATCTGTCAGGACTCCAACATGCACCCCATTCAAATTGTAAGCCTCTATCTATATCTCTCAGAGTAAAAAAGATTGATTTATTAGGAGTTGACATGTTGGCATTTCCTGGTTGCAGCCGACTCTGACATATCATTCATTTCATCCTTGACCCTCGTCTTCCCCCCACCCCCTGGATGTATATTCCCCAAAGAGACACATCCATAGCCAAGAGTCATCATGCTCTCCAGTAATAATTTTGTGCTCCAGAAGCTTTGGTTGCCAAAGTGATTTTCTGAAGCATTTAAGGAATGCACTGCTTTCCCCACTCCCTTTCTGCTGGCAACTAAAGAGATTAAAGAAGTATTTTTAGTTGACAATCTGTGTTATCTTTTCCAGTATCTTCCTAGGTATTGATGTTAGACATTGATGTCTGTAGTTTCCTGGGTCTATTCCCCCCATCTCACCCACCCTTTTTTTTTGAAGATGGGAACCATATCACCTCTTTTCTAATTCCTCGGTGTTCTAGGATTTTTGAAAGATATGGTAGAATGATTCTGAGACGGTGGTACTGAGCCGGTTCGCACAGCATCCGGTGAACCGGTAGTAAGGATTTGGCATGGGTCACTGAACCGGTAGTAAGTTCTGGCTGGTCATGCCCCCAACCTGGTCGCCCAGATGCCGCTGGGTTGCTTGGCCTACCTGCCCAATGCTCACTTACCCCGCCCACCTGACGCTTGTCCCTTAAGGTATTTCTTTCTTTTTCCTTCTGACAATCAGCTATTCATACGATCAGCTGTGCTGGGATTCCTCTTGCTGAGGCCAGAAAGGCAAAATATGGAGGGAGGGGCTCAAACCCCCTCTCCATTTTTTTCCTTCCTGAGCTCCAGAGAAGCCTTCTGGAAGCAAAAATGCACCCCCCAGAGGCTCCTCTGAGGCCCAGAAGGCCCAAAAAAGCAAAAAAACCAAAGCCATGCCCACCCAGTCACATGGCCATGCCCACTTAACCATGCCCACCAAGCCATGCCCACAGAACCAATAGCAAAGTTTTTTGAATCCCACCACTGTTCAACATCTGCCAGGTCCTTCAGAACTCTGGGATGTAATCCTGGTACTTTATATTCATCAAGATCAAAACATATCTTTAACCATTGCCTTGCTTATTTTATTTTTTATTTCTGTCCTTTCTTTTATGGTTTTTTAATAGGTTGGGTTATAGTTTCTTTTAGTTTGAAGACTGGTGTACATAATGATTTAAGCAGTCCCAAAGGTGCTTTTTCAAGAGGCAACTGCACTTTATTATTTTTCTTTGAAGATGTTTCATTTCTCATCCAAGAAGCTTCTTCAGTTCTGACTGGATAGTGGAGAATGGAAGAATCTATATTCCTTGCAGACAGCTAGACATTTGCATTCTTCTAGACAATCATTGAGACTACTTTGGGGGGTTTATATGTCGCCAGGATCACCTGAATAGTGCAAATGGGTGTGGAACTATTAAAAGGACTGTTGTAGACTAGAGATAGATTATGCCAAATCTCCCCCCCCCCCATTGAAAGGGCTGTTCAGTTTTGACATAGATGGCCTCTTTAACCCCTCTTTCAAACCAGCAGTCCTCTCTGTCCAAAATGTGGACTTTGCTATCTTTAAAAGAGTGGCCTTTATCTTTTAAATGCAGGTGGACTACTGAATTTTGTCCTGATGGGTTTGTTTTCCTTTGTCAGGGGTGTCAAACTCAGTTTCATTGAGGGGCACATCAGCATTATGGTTGCCCTCAAAGGGCCAGTCTCATGTGATGAGAACTCACAGTAGCCAGGTAGGTGTGGCTGAGTAGGCATGGCCGTGACCGGGTGGGCATGGCTGCAACTGAGCTAACTCTCACAGCTAACTCTAACTCAACATGGGGACAACTTGGTGCCCCACAAGCTCCACGCCTTCACAAACTGCTGGTAGCCAGCACATGCATGCGCACATACACTGCATTCCAAGTTTGGGAACTTTTATCCACAGAGGAAGGAGAGGGCCTTCTCCTCAAGCCCAGGCATGATTGGCAGTTTGCAAGCTCAGATGTGCATAAAAGTTTTCAAGGTTGTTGTGTGTGTGCACATGCGCATATGTGTGGGCTTCCCAGGCTGGAAGAGAGCGGTGGAGCCTTCCTCCACAGCAGCCAAACAAAGGAGCTATTGGGGGAGGGGAGGAAAGAAGGGAGGAAAGAAGAAGGAAAGGAGGAAAAGAAAGAAGGAAAGGAAAGAAAGAAGGATGAAAAGAAGGAAATAAAGAAAAGGAGGGAAGAGGGAGGGAAAGAAGGAAGGAGTCCAGCCAGCCACTTGGAGAGGCCATTTAATAATCGAATATAAACATAGAAAGTGCTTAAGAATACCCAAAAGCACTCAGTAAAAAGAAAGACTGGAGCCAGCTTTGCTGCTTGGGGACAGGAAGGAGAAAAATAAATCTGTAGCCCAACAGACCACATCTGGAGGGGAACGGTCTGGGACAGGCTGACAGATGGAGGCAACTGGTGAATGAAGATTGGAACATGGTCTGGAAAGTGCACACATGCCCTGCCTATGCTCCCCATTGATGTATCTGCTGCAAGCATGGTGCAGCGGTTGCATGCCTGTAGCAGGGCCACCTAGGGAGATGAGCAATTGGTGGAGGGAGAGGGGAAGAGGTTAAGGGGAGGCAGTGGTGCTCTTTCAACCTCCCCTCTGGTTCTCACTCCGTGCTTCCTCTGGCTACCATTCATAGCTCATCCCAGCTGCCACCATCCCCAAGATGGAGGTGGCGGTGGCACACAGCTAAGACAAGGAAAGGGCAAAAATCATGGTGCCCTCCATTTCTCCCACTCCCCTTTTTAGGGGCCCAGCAGCAGCAACCAAGTCAGTGCCACTTACCCTGTAGGAACTGGGCTCAGATGTCTTTTCCTCCTCTTCCACTTTTCACACTCTTCCTCCTCTTCCACTTTTCACACCGCTACCAGCGGCCTTGGCCCACCTGAGGGAGACAGTAAAGAAGCAGGTAGGCAGGCAGACCGGCTAGCAGTGGTCAGGGCGAAGGCTGCTGTCAGTGCATCTTCCCACCTCATGGAGGCGACAGCAGGAGAGGCACCAGGGCAGCTGTCAGGGGAAAGAAAGTGGGGTTCCAAACTGGGGTTGATCTCTTATTTGGGGGAGGAGGTTGTTGAGATTGTTGAATTTAAATTTAAAAGAAATTTAAAAGTTGAAAAAAGGTTTAAAATTGAAAAAAAATTAAAAATTGAAAAAATAAACTGAAATTGAAAAGAGAAATTTAAAAATTTGAAACAATTAGTTTAAAAAAAAACTTCAACAATTTTAAAAATTTAAGGATTTATACGTTTTTTGGCCCTTTATGAAGTGTTATGCATTTTTGTTGTTGTTAGAAATGGCAGGTTTTTTTCTAGGAAGTGCTTCTCTCTTAACTCAAGGTCCAGTGTGCTGCTCTCAGCCACTGGTCTGCTGCCACAGTGTCGTTCTGTTTCACCACTGCTCAATGACCTCTGTTTGCAATTCACCACTTCCGGTCAACTGCCGGGCAGGGTTGCTGGGCCACCTCTCCATCTCTCAGCCAGAACACTGGGCCGCCTCCCAGCTGGATCACTTCTCAGTTGGGCCATCTCAAGCTGGGTTTTCAAAAGTAGTTTATCTTTGCCTCCTATCTGGGGCTGAGGAAGAGGGATTGACCCAAGCTCCCACAGCTGGCATCATGTTGCAGGCAGGACTAGAAGTCACAGTCTCCCAGTTTTTATCCTGTTGCTTTAACCACTATACCAGATTGGCTGGTCTTCTGTCTTTTTTTCTTTATTTTAAAAAGAGTTGTGCCTTGGTTATATATGCATGGTTATGCTGTGCAATATTTTGAGCCCTTTTCAAGGAAGATGAAGGGCATCTCAGCTAACTCTCCTCTGCTGTTCTTCCTTTTCCACAGATGTATGTCACACTGGTTTTTCAGCTGAAGGGCTCCCGCTTGGCCAAGCCATCCCTGTGCCTGGCACTCCTCGGCCCAGCATTCTTGGTGGGTGTGGTGCGTGTAGCCGAGTACCGGAACCATTGGTCTGATGTACTGGCTGGGTTCCTCACCGGTGGGGCCATTGCCATCTTTCTGGTAAGTGTTCTGTGTTTGAGGCTCTTCAAGAGAGGGAAAAAGGCAGGGCTTCCATCTCAGCATTCAGACACCATCAGAACTATTCTGGAAAGGAGAAGCCATTCCAATCACCATTGCACATATAGTGGCAGTGCTGTTGGAGCTTCTTTACCAAGTTTTGCAGGGTAGAGCACCCTTTTAAAATATGGTGTGTCATCAGGCAGTTTCTAAAACTATTACCTTATCAGCACCCAAGGGTTAAAACTTAAAGGCCAGGCCAATGATGCTATTCTCAGGGAAGATAAGAATCTTTGGGGGGGTGGACAGCTTACCTTAAAAAATAACCTTTATCTTATTATTTTTATCTTATCATTTTTTTTCTGTGGGACTCTGGCATACATTAAAAATGAAATTCTGTTGCCTGCTCTCAAAAGTGTGCACATACATAACACATATAGCTATTCTATATATATCCATATCTATATACCTACACCCTAATATATAAAAAGATATAAATATTAATCACTGTCCATTTTGAATACATAATATGTTATTGTATTAGTTTGTGATGTGTTGATGACTGTGTTATAGTTTTCCCAAATGCAGACATGAATGGGCAGTTTCTTATTTGACCTAGGCTATCTTGAGTAGCATAATACAGTTTGGAGAAGTGGTTATTCTGGGTTGGGGTAACGGAAATGTAAACTAGCTTGGTTCGTACTAAAACACAAGCTAACTTTTTACCCTCTTTTGTATGGCTGAGAGGTTCACCCAGTCACCTCCATCTGCTCAGATGAACATCTTGCCCTCATTCCTTTTACATTTCAATAAAAAGGCAGCTCATGTTCCTCTATCATGCCCAGCTATTCACTCCATAGTAGTAAATACCAAAGTGAGACCTGACCGAATGGCTCATGCTCATAACAAGACAAATAAGGCCAATTATGAAGAAAAATTAGGGCTTGCTCAAGAAACAGCTGGCAAAAGCAATGGGAAAAGCCACATTAGAAACTGTGTTAATGGGTTTATCAGCTGCAAAGTTCTGTTGAATGTTCCTTCTGATGCAGAGTACTATGTTGGCAGAAATCAGGAAAATTTAATGCCCTTTAATGCCGCTCTTCTTCTCTTTTTGGATAGGTGACATGTGTGGTCAACAATTTCCAAAGCCCTGTATCCTCAGCCAGGAAAGTTTCTCCACCTGAAAATCTACCCACTGTCCCAGTCTTGGGATTGCCCTGTGTTGACAGTTCCCTTGACAAATTAAGTGTGGCTCAGGTAAGAGATATTCCTGATGCACCCCTGCATCAGGGGGTGAATACTTCTCCTGAAGAGGAGAAGTATTCCTCCTCTTCTTCAGTTTTCTTTTTAATCTAAAACACCTACCCACACATACACATGCACAGCTAGCACCATATTTGAGGATGCACTAGGCAAAATGCCTTTTAGTGGGCTTCTTCTACCTCTTCAATGGGTTTACATGGCAATATTTAGAACAAGAAGAGGACAGTTGGTCCAGCTGCTTTTAAATTTCCTGCTGTTCTCCTGAAAATCCTATTTTCAAACATATGGTGATTTTAAACTGGAGATTTAATCAAGCTATTAAGACTTGTGCCAGGTAGGGCAATCATGAACAGGAGGCTCAACTGAGATGCTGACATCTGAGGTTGGGGCTGATCCTCTCCCAACCTACCTTCTTCTCTTCAGATACCAAAATCTTGTTTCCTCACTTAAAAAGATATAAAGATGCAAAGCATTAGCATCAATGGATTTGCTTTCTCTCTGTGCCAGGGCGGATGTTGACAATTTTGCAGAACAGTTTTATAGTAGGGTGGGAGTCAGACTGAACACAGATAGATTATCAGTTTGAAAAGACTTCCTTTAATATAAATGAGAAATGTTTCTAAATCCTGAGCATCACTCACAAATTTTGGGTAACAAAGGAAAGAAAGGTGTCAACTTGAACAGGTGTGCCAAGGCAAATAGGATCTGAAGAGCGAATAGGAAGAACAGAAGACTCAGTAAGACACACTATATTATCACTCTGTTGTATGGGATGAAGGACAAAGCTTCTTAACACTGTTTTTTCAGCCACCAGGGAGAGGATTAATTAAAACTCATCTCTTTGGGAGTTTCTCCATCCCTAGGTAGGAGATTTCTAGTAAACCCCACATACTGTGGCTCAAGTAGTATTTAGTACCACAGTATTGAATGTAGGGGAATTTTAGTAGCTTCTGCCATCTCTTATGGCAACTTAATCTTAGGTGAAGACACAATAGTAAGAAGAAATCAGTGAAGCAAAACTTGCTCAAGGAAAGCGTTGCTGGTAAGCACTCAGGTTCACATTTAGGATTGTAAACTTTTAAACAACTCTGAATGAACAAAAATATGATTGCATATTTTTTGGTATTTCCTTTTACAAGGCTCCCACTTAATTATTCAGAGAAACTTTTGATTTCTACCTTATTCTCCTCCCCTTTTTTTGTGTCTGTGCCTTGGAGTCAGCTTTTTGATTCCTAACAACTGCCTTGGCAAGTAATTGTAGTTTTATGGCAAGTTTTTTCAAAAGTGGCTTGCCATTGTCTCCTTCCCAGATCTGAGAGAGACTGACTGATCCAAGATCACCCAGCTGGCTTTGTGCCTTAGGTGGGACTAGAACTCTCAGTTCCTTGGTTTATAGCCTTAACCACTACACCAGACTGGTTCTCTTGAGCTCCATTCTCAGAATGTTCTTTCTACTCTTATGAAAACATTCTAGTCTGTTTTTCTTTTTCTTTTTTTAAAAGAAACCCTTTTGTTGTATAAATAATACAATCATAGATCTAATAGGCTTTATAAATACTCTGCTCAGGCAAAATTCAGTAGGACATCTCTGACCATGACCTTTGTTAGAAGACCTTTTGTGATCACCCTGCTCCCAATCTCAAGGCAACATAATTTTTTAAATTGTGGACTTAGTGCTGAAATTGATGCATAGAGGGAATTGTTGTCAGGCAAATAAGGGAATAAATGCAGGAAGCAAATAGCTTTTGGGCCCAGGTACTTTGTATTTATTCTGGTGAAAACAGTTAGATCCTTCTCTCTCTCCCTCTCTCTTTCTCTCTCTCTCTCTCCCTCCCTCCCTCCCTCCTGTCTCAAATGATGAACTAATATACTGGTATACATGGAGGCTTTATGAACCTTTTTAACTTAGAAGTTCTTGCTCTTCTATCTCTGAAATTGAAATTGAAATTGTTCTCACCAACTCCAAATTTTCCAATGCTCTAACATTTCTCCCTAAAGAAAACAAGTTTACAACTTATTTCTTTCCGCTTGGGTGTGAATAGTAAATATGTAATGATGTTAATTTCTGTCTCATTCTCTCTCATTTAACCATGTCTTCCCCCTCCGCTGCCCTGCCCTGGTGTTGTCCCCTTGGATGGAGTATGGCTGCAGCAGGTGAGAGACACCCCAGAAGAACTGGAGTTTTCTACACTACTCTCAAGAGGTCTGGAAAGGCAGCTAGCACGATCTCTACACTTGGCAGCACCTGGTAGTGCAGCAATGACCCGTCCTTATGAGTAAGTGCCTGTTCCCAGAATTGTCTATTGTGACCCCTTGCAAGGTATCCTTGCTTACTCTCGGCAGCCTAGGTTGGTACATAGAGCCGGTATAGGCATCATGGGAATAGAAGGAGAAGGAAAGGATACTTCAGATTGACATATGGCTGGATATTGGAGGCAGGCAAAAAGTCATGGTGCAAAAGAATTGGATCAGATGTCCTGATGTTCACGCAGAAACTTCGGGGGGGGGGGTCCATTTANTCGGGGGGGGGGGGTCCATTTAGACATAGGAAGTAAAATGGAGGGTGGTATAGAATATTCAAAATCAGAAATGTTTCACTTGGAAAAAGCACGACATTTTTTAAATTTACACTAATCATACCACAGATAAAAAGCATTACCCAATATTAATGTAGTGCAGGGGTGTCAAACAGAGCCTGCGGAGGTGCATGAGCTCTGTTTTTGTTGGCACAGAGTTGTAGGAGGCTGTTGCAGCTGAAAATGGAGCTCGGGAGCCCATTTTTTTTGGTAGGGTGCCCTGACATGAGTGATGTTGAACTAGCCACGCCCACCCTGGCCATGCCTATACCACACTCACACACCCCGAGGTCAAGCATAACCCTGATGTGGCCCTCAATGAAATTGAGTTTGACACCCCTGATGTAGTGATATGCTCTCTGACATGGTTTTTCACCACAGTGCAACTGGATGGTGTTATATATTTCTGGTGTCCTTCAGATATTTAGGGCAACTTTGACTGCTGTGTGCTTAGAGCCTTTTGAGAAAAAGAGGAAGTTCTTTGGAAGGATAAATGCTTTACATATGGAAAGTCCAATTTAGGACTAAACAACCTTTTTAGTGAAACATCGGAGAGCTATTGACGAGACATGCCTAAACTGTGTGCACAATTATTAGACAAGATTTGTATGCATATTTTCCACCTCCAAACTGTATAAACATTGATGCTTAGTGGATATACGCATATTAGGTGATGTGTTTTTGTGTAATGTGGGAAAGTGTGGCCTAAGGATGGCAACACCTTATATCAAGGTGTGCATAATTATTAGGCAGCTTCTTTTCCTCAGGCAGAAAGGGGACCAAGAGAGACATTTAACTGATAGAAATCAAACATTGTAAAAGGTCGTTCAGAGGGAAAGCACTCTTCAAATTGCTAAGTTATTGGGGTGTGATCACAGAACCATCAAACCTTTTGTTGCAAATACAGTATAATACTTTCCTTTTCTTGAGGTGCATTTTAAATAGTTTTGACCTGAGTTTATGCCTAAGAAAGAGCTAGTTACAATGAAGAATGGAAATGGGATGAATTAAAATTGTCCCCTGAAGTAGTATAAAAATTTTCTGTGCCATTTTATTGCCCATTTAAGTTGCCCCAGCCTCTTTGATACAATAAGAAAATATTGTGCCTTGTTACAAGCAATGATTCCTGGTCTTCCTGATACTGTAGTTGAGCCAGATTATAACTTGACATATCCCAACAGTTTTTAGTTTCCAGGTTATACCTACTACTACAGTAGGTAGTAGTGCACCATTTAATGCATATTACAGCATTAAGAGAATTGGTTCCAGAAATGCAAATCCATCAGAGACCTGCTTGTTTGAATATTGTCCTCTGCTCTTAGTTTTACTCTACTCTTCTGCGGTTATTTAATTCATTTTAGAGTTTATCATTTTGTTTTACTGTTTTACCCCTGGTATGAACTGTCAGAGAGCTTTGCCAATTATGCAGAACAGAAATGAAGTTTGTAGCTATAAATAAACTGTTAAGATGTTGATGAAGGAGGCACTCTTCCCTGAGAAAACACTGGGTGTGATGAACCACATACAGCAAGAAATCTGGTAACATTTCATACATGCTGTGATCCTATGCAGTCCACTTGGCACCACTTTCCTCTCATTCCCTAGATTAAAAATGTCCTCTTGCTCTGGCCACCTCAATCTTTCCATTTTACCCCTTAAGGCAGAAGGGACACCATAAAAGCAGAAGTGCCTGCCATTCTTTGGAATTTGGTTTAAGCACTAAAAACCTACACAGAAGTAAAAGCAGTGCAGGAGATCAACATCTCTTCCTCTCCATCCATCCATCTGCCCATCTACTCCACTACCAGAAGATCCCTCTCTGCTCAACCACCAATCTGAAACAAGTGCATTTTATGGACCATGAATGGCAGATTGGACCCTTGTAAAGAGGCACACATTTCAGAGGAATTCACTGTTTTCAATGTATTTGTGTGAGTCGTTCTGTGCAAAATATCCTAGCTATTGCTACTAGGTATGGAGATTCTGAGATGATAATGACTTGTGCCTGCTGGGAAAATTTGCACTGACAGCTTAATTTCCACATTTAGGTTGCAGTCCTGTGCACATTTTCAGGGGCATAAGTCCCACTGAACAAAATGGAACTTGCTTCTGAATAAACACACATAGGATTTGGATGTAAGTCTTTGCTTTCTGTGTTGCTGTGCTGTTCTGCTCACTGGTTTTGTTTACACTAGGATACACTTTTCCATTGTTCAAGTCTTTTTTAAAGTGAGATATATGGTTAAGTGGTATAAGAAGAGACAAGGAAATCCTCTCTTGAACCCGATAATTCAAACTCGTCAGAAAAAGCCTTGCCCGTGCAATGAAAAGTTAAATACCTTGGCTTGCGGTCATGACTACTAGAGATCTGCTCTTTAAAACACACACATGGAACCATAAACATAAAAAGAGATTAAAGACAGTTGATATTTGATTTTGCCTAAGAAGTTAAAGATGGAAAGAGGTGACAGTTGGCTTTCCCCTGTTTTCTGGGACTCAGCTGAAGGCTTTGCTGAAGAATTCTAAAGCTTGAATTTAATTTTGATCTGCAGAGTTTGTTCCTGTTTTTTAAGTCCATTCTGACTTACTTACTCACTCCCTTCTCCCCTCCCTTCCTCTGTTCCAGAATCACGGAGCTGTGTTCACAGAGGCCACTTGATTCTCAACTTTGTCTCTTCCCCTCCACCCCAGATGTCCTCATTCCCTCTCGATCCGTCACAAGTGAAGTCTGACCTAAGAAAGCATTCCTGATATGGAGCTAGATCTTGGGGGGTGGGCTCTAACCTCATACTCTCCATTTCCCAACCTATTTCTTGGACTTTCCTGGAATCAGGTTTGTTAGTTGTCATAACATAGTTCTGGTTCTATGATGTGAGTGTGCAGCATAGATTGGGGAGGGAAAATAAAGGTGAAAATAACACCCCATTACTTTTTCAGTTGGTCTGATGTCATTCACCATGTTACCAACTGAACATCATTGCTAGGAATGAGCTCTTGGGATTTTGATTACAGCTTGCTTTGCCAAGATTCTTTTAGGAATCCTTGTCATCTGATAAGACATTATTTCCTTCACTGTTGATTCCTCAAGAAAAAAGTTAGGTGCCATTTCCAAAAAAATAGCTCTATCTTGGGAATACACTGAAGAAGGCACATTTGACCAAGAGAGGTGGTTTTGATTGCAGGAGTTTTAATAAAAGAAGTTTATAATTAAATTTGCAAATTAAATACTTGAATAGTCAGAAAAAATATTAATTAATCATTATGGTAGCTAATATTGTATTTGAAGACCAGAATTCAAGCAAATAAGACATAACTCAGAATCTTAGGGCTGTCCTCTATAGGCAGTTTTGACACCTTCTTGATTGAGCTATAACCAATAAACCTTGTTATAAAAGTAAATAAGAATCTGGTCTCAGGATATGGCCTTTGATGAAGAACTTTCAGGTAACATTGGAATGATTTTGGTCCAAGGCTTTGAGGAGATATATGTCATTAGAAAGACTGGATTATGGTCTATGCTCAGTTTCATACAATCACTTCATAGGAAAGGTTGGCTGAAAAAAAGTAAACTACATATGATCCACAGCACTTTCTTCTGAGTTTAGTCATCAGAAACAAGCAAAAACACTTCAGCTCAGATAGATTCTTTTTAGAGTCAATTGTTGCTGCTTTCTAAGGTTATCCTAGAGTCTTTCTGGAGCTCAGTGTGAAAACATTTTAAACATACAGTTTCACCAGCTCTGAGCCTTGATCATTTGTCCCCAGTTGAATCTGGATCATTTGTCCCCTAGTTGAATCTGGAGCCATTTGCATGCTGGGAGGGGGAGCGGAGAAGCTTTCAACAAAGCTGAGTTCCTATTTCATTGTTATCTTAGGGATATGTTTTCATTGCAAGAGAAATAGATGTCAGTCTTATTCCATTGTAGTTACTTCCAATGAATAAAGATTTTCAAAACTACATTTCCAAACAATGCCATATAAGAAACCATGACTTGTTGCTAACCTTGTTCTAGTTTAAATGCACAGTGTGGATTCCTCACAATGGCAGCTTCACTTTCTTGACTCACCCACCATGCTCAATAACAGTTGTTGCAACTGCTTGGCAGATGATCATTATTCCACACTGTTCTGCACAACAGGATGATAATATCTCCCATGTCCTCCAAAGAACAGCTAGAGGTCCCTTATATTTCCATTACTCCATCAGTGAAACCCAACTGTATTGAGCATTATTCCCATTTTAAAGATGGGAATTGTAATCCAACACATCTGAAAGGTTCCAGATCAGGAAAAGGCTGTCTTTTTCTCACTTTCCCTGCTATTCTTCCTGGTGCTAATAATTATTATTGTCTCTGCTACACAGTTGCTGGTCAGCTGCATGGCACCTTCTGAGTGTAGCACAGGGATGGGTGGGCAGTTGCTTGGAAAACTTGGCAGAGTACACTGCCCCACTGTGCTCAGTGAAGAATTTCCCACAGCCTTCCAAAATCTATTTTAATAAAGTTCTGTTTTAACAATCTGTCTTGCTTCACAGTGTCCTTCATTTCAGGAAGAATTCTAGTAAGTGGCACAAACAAAACAGAGAAATGTTCATGTGAAATCAGACAAAAGCATCTAATCCCAAAAGTGACCATGTTGTTTTCAGGCTAAGTGATATAATAAATGGGATCTACTAAGCATGTTATTTTTTTACGCACAACTGTGGAATTGGTTCCAAATCTAGACCTAGAAAACCTAGAACTACTCCGGCTTCAGTCCGATCTAAGTATAGGATATAAAACTATACATTGCAATGTCCTACCTGTCAATGAACACTTCAGCTTCAACCATAACAATACAAGAGCACACAATAGATACAAACCCAAGATAAACCGCACCAAACTTGATTGCAGGAAATACAACCTCAGCAACAGAGTGGTCAATGTCTGGAATACTCTACCTGACTCTGTGGTTTCTTCCCCAAACACCAAAAACTTTAACCTTAGACTGTCTACTATTGACCTCACCCCTTTCCTAAGAGGTCTGTAGGGGGCGTGTATAAGTGCACCAACGTGCCTACCGTCCCTGTCCTATTGTTTCTTTTTTATTTTTATTACTTTTATTTTTCTTATATGTATCCATTTCATGTATCCATAACTATGTTTATACTTATACCTGTTATAATTGCTTGACAAAATAAAATAAAATAAAATAAAATAAATAAATAAATCCTTGTATAGCTATGTGTTTCCTAGATAGTCACAAGCAAGTTTCTTTCTTGGTGGCTCTGTTCTCAAGGTGACTGAAACACCATTGCTATCTTCAGGGCTGGCAACAGGTTTGAGAGATATCTAATTGAAGTGTCCATAAGAACATCAGCAGTGTCCTGAATTTGAAACCCCATCTCATCTAGTCCAGTAGTCTGTTCTCACAGTGGCCAACCACTGCACAGGAAGCCCACTAATCTCCCAGCTGATGGCTTTCAGAGAAAGTCACTGCCATCAAGGTAAATAGCCACATATCCTCATGGCTTGCATGAATTGAGTCAATCCTATTTTGAAGCCAGCGAAAGCAGTAGCCATCACCACCTCTTGTAGTCTCCCAAGATAGACCCCTCCTGCAAATAAACAAAATGTCTACTTTGTCCCCACACCAACAGCACCATTACAGACCTCACTGAGTACACATACAAGATTATGCCTATATAGGTAGTTCTCCATCAATGATGGCAATTGGAACTGGAATTGCTATAGCTGAGCAATATGGTTATAAAATGTGACATGACTGACTGCACCATTTAGTAACATTAATTCTGGCATTCCTGCTTGCCATAGTTAAGCAAATCATTATGGGTCCTTAAGCAAAGATATCATGCAGTCGCCATTTGCAACCTCCTACCAGCTACCATTGACTCTGCTTACCTGCTAAGACCCTCACTAGCCATGGCTGCGTCCAATCTCTTAGCAAGATCATAGCTGTATGATCTTGTCCAGGATTGGAAACAAAGCAGGGTTGGCCTCAACACATACTTGGATGAAAGACACAGTTTGGATTAGGGAGGCAAATGACTCCTGGAAGAAGGAGGCAATAGCAGACCATTTCCATGCTATTATCAGGGAAACAGAGTTAAGATGTCCATATTTATTTATTTATTTACATTTTATTGGTTTTTAAGACAAACATAGACAAACAAAACATAAAAAACATCAAGCCATCTTCCATATATATAAATACAGTGTGTCAGTTGGTTTACAAATTGTTTTGTGCTTCCATTTTGTAATCTTCAATTACAATTACATTGAAAATATTCTCATATTTTCAATCAAACATTAAATACATTAATATCATTGTTAATCATTTGATGATCCTTTTATTCATTCATGTTTTACGAAATAATCCATATGTTACTCAATTTGTTTTCTGACAGTTCATATAATCATCTCAAATCTATCCTACAATCATTTTGTAGATATAAGAAAAGAATACATCTTTATATAATTATTATTTTCTAGGAATCTACATATATCATTACCATGTTTTATTGTCTAACCATTGATAGAATAGATCCCAAATTTTATAAAATTGTTTATCATCTTGTTCTCTGATTTGAAACGTCAATCTACTCATTTCAGCACATTCCAATATTTTCTTAATGATTTCCTCCTGTAATGGTATTTTCTCATTTTTCCAGTTTTTGGCAAATACAGTCCTAGCCGCTGTTAATACATTTAAAATCAGGTATTTCAATTCTTTACTATATATTTCAGGTAAAATTCCCAATAAAAAGATGTCCATATTTGTTTGTTTGTTTAATAAATGTATACAGCCACCCAACTCATACATGACTATGGGCTGCTAACAATTAATATAATAACCATCCAACTCATACATGACTATGGGCTGCTAACAATTAATATAATAACAAACTGAAACTCAGAAAATGAAACATAAGACAGCATAAAATAGCAACTGAGAGTAATCAGAAACACCACATAATCAATATAACCAGACAACAAGCCCACCTATACTATCAAGGTTCCAAGCTTGACAGCAAAGCCTAGTTTTTCATGCCTTATGAAAGACCAGCAAGGTCAGCACAAGTCTCTTCTTGGGTGTGGGGGCAATGAAATTCCAAAGTGCAGGTATCATAGCAGCAATATGCAGGTAGTCTGCTGAACTATGGCTTGTGTAGGCGTGTCACTGGTGTGAGTATGTTCAGACCTGAGAAATGGCAATAATGATTGATTGTGCTTTTCATGTCCATTTTAGCAAGGCAGTTTTCTGGGCCAGATAAATTACACATACATACAACTATGAAGAGTTTTATAATAGTCATATTCCTTGTTTATTATAAGTAATTTTATACTGCTTTAATCAAATGAAGCTCAATTGTTTATAAAAGCTGTATAACAACAGCACTTCAAACATCAAAAATACATAATAAATTTAGGAATAATAAATAAAATAAACAGCACCCACACCAGGGGTGGGATTCAACTGGTGTTACTACTGGTTTGGTGACTACCTTTTGCATGCGACATTTATGTTTTCCCACTTATATAGATTACTTGCATCCTTTTCTCTCAGAATTCAGGGCAACAAGGTATGGAACAGAAACAACACGGAACAATCCTCTCAAGAGGGCAGAAGGTTGCACCCAGAAGTCAGCTGTGTATCAACACGGCCAGTTGGAGCTCCGCTCAGCAACTCCATGATGCCTCACAGCTGATGCCTTTGCCTCCTCTCCCAGCTGATCATCAGGCATCTCAGTTGCCTCGTACTGCCCTGCCTCCCTGCTATAGCTCCACTGGTGGTTTTTCGGCATGCCACTGCAGCCACCAGCTTCACAAATCCCCCAACACCAGGAGCTTCCTTCCCCACCCCATAAGGCAAACCCAAAGGGGGAAAACCAGGGTTTGACAGGCCTATGGTGTGGGTGGGTGAATGTGTATCCATTCTTGCCTTGACTTCTTGGCAGCTTTCATATTATCAGCCATGTATCCTTTTGGATCAATTCAGAGGACCAGAGATGGATGTTGTGGTGTTCTGCAGGTTCACCTCTGCGACTGATTCCAGCCAATGGTAGTTGGATAGGAGAGATACCCCCCTCCACATCCCCTACTATGTGAGGTGCTGCAGGAGTTTGGTGCTTTCTCCAATTTAGCATCTACATGAGGCAACAGGTTTGCTCATTGGTTGCCCCCAGTTATACATCTCTGCCCCTAATGAATTAGGTGATAACTTACCCTGATCCTGGAGGCTATGAGGATCTCATAGGGGAACAACAACAACAACACTCCAACATACTGAGTGACTTGGATTTTCAGGGCTGCTGGTTTAAATCTGTGCCATGTTTGCTGCTGAAGGAAGTAGCATGGCCCTAGACACAGTGTGCAATCTCGGAATCCTCTTGGATTCACGACTCCTATTCCAAGATCAGGTTGCAATCATAGCTTGCAGGTTCTTTCCACAGCTTTGATCCTGGATGGGGGGGGGAGGGGAGGGGTCTTCCCACTGTTATACATGCCCTAGTCACCTCCCATTTGGATGCCTATAATGCACTCTACATGGGACTGCCATTGAAGTATATCTAGAAGTTTGAACTAGTGCAGAATGCAGTGGCACAGGTAGCTGTGTATACTCCTAAAAAACCACAATTATGGTTTGTAAACTGCCTTGATTACTAGGCTGCTTCTGAGTCCAATTCAAAGTGAAGGTTTTGACTTTTAAAGCCCTTCATGGCACAGGACTAGGTTACTGACGGCCCACCTCTCCCAGATTTCATCTGCCCATCCCACCAGATCCAGCATAGTGAGCAAATTATGGCTAGGGTGCTACATTTGCAGGCCTTAGGTAGTGGGGATCAGCTAGGGTGCTACATTTGCAGGCCTTAGGCAGTGGGGATTTTCTGCAGTGGCTCCTGTATTGTAGAATCTTCTCCCCTCTGAAGTGAGGTTGGCCTTCTCACTTCTGACAGTCCATCAAGACCTGGTTATGCCAACAAGGCTGGAGACCCCAGAGGATTGGCAATCTTGTATTTAGTATCTACATATTATTAAAACTCTCCTGTCTGTTACCTTCAATTGGGAGAAATGGTGGCTCACAGGACAAAACCTTTTGACGTAAAGTACTTCAAATGGGCTAATACCAATAAAGAATGCATCAGAAAACCAAGACCCATGTGGAATGGAAATTTGGCAGATTTTACAAAACATTTTGTGACATAATACAAAGTGTCATAAAATATTTCCTGAAGCCAATTCTTGAAGTTTGATGTGATATGCAGTTTAATATGAGCTACTTTCAAGAAAGATGCATTTCTAAATATCTCCCTGAATTTTAAAGAACTTTTCAGGTACATTAGAAGCTCTGCTAATTTTTAAAGGCATTGGGGAATCTGTAAGGAAACAGCTCTGAAAAAAGTGACCTTTGATTGTATATATATATTATATATATATATAGTATGCACTATAGGGCAACAATTTTTGAACCAGTTAACCCAAAATAGGCCAACTTACAGAATGCACCCACAATTCAGAACCCATGACTCCCAAGGGATTAAATTTAGCAAATTTTATAAAACATTTTATGATAAACAAACAGGATGGCCTGCTTCAATCATTGCCAAAAGCTGATACTTTTCACTCCTGTAGCTGGGAGGAAAACTTCTCTGATCTTCTCATTGTCTTCCTCTGTGAGTGAGCGATGTTGTTGTATCAAATATTATTACATCCATGTGGGGGTACATATGGGCAGGGCATTGGATCCAGCATACAATTAGAGTTGGGGGAGCATTAACAAGGTTTTAACCATTTGCCCTTGTTAGGCCCCTTGTCCAGATGGGGGCAGTGGAAAGCTGTATCTGGTATTTGTACTGAGAGGAAGGTTCCCTGGGGCCCAGCTTCATTTTCTCCCACATGGCAATAAAGAGTTCCCTGGTTTTGTCAGCACATGGGAAAGCAGCTGCTCATCTGGGCATGCTGGCTTCCCAGATTTTCTTCTTTTCCTTGTGTGGTCTTTCATCTGAATTTTACATCCCATTCCCTTGTAATTTTCCTGGAGAGATGCTTGTCATCCCATTCCTCTGATAAGAAGCAGGTGCTTCAGTTTATCAATGCAATCTGTTGATAAATATTTCAGAGCCTCCTCCAGGCAGGCATTGCCACCATTAGCCTCCCATTAACAGAGTTCAGGTACATGTAATGGATTGCTTGGGCAGGCCATGATTTAATCACTGCCTTCCCAGGGGTCCTCCTTTTATGAATGTGGCTGTGCTGTCATCTCAGGAAGGTAAATAAATAGGAGGACAAACAGAACAGGCTGCTTGCTTGTACAGGCTTGGTCAAAGGGATGGATGAAGAACATGCTCAGAGCCTGGAACATGGCTGGATGATGGCCAGGGGTGGGATTCAATTTTTTTAACAACCAGTTCTGTGGGCGTGGCTTAGTTGGTGGGCATGGCTTGGTGGTAATGTGGCTGGCTGGGTGTGGCCAACTGAAAATCA
>BHFT01029453.1:81670-136336 GCA_004320025.1 Laticauda laticaudata
AAGACATGAAGTCTAGTCCTTCCAAGAATGTCATAAGGGTTATCGGAGAGGCAGTTTCTGTAAGCAACACCAGAATGTTTCCTTCCTGCCTTCCTTACGGGATCAGGCCAGTAATTTCTTCTAACAACTGGTTCTCCGAACTGCTTAGAGTGTTAACAGCCGGTTCTAGCGAATTGGTGCACTGGTAGGTGCGAATTGGTAGAATCCCACCCCTGATGATGGCCCTTTACTGATTGTGCTCAAATTCCCAAAGTTCAACATGGCAGGCATGGAAATACCATGATGTCTGATTATGTCTGGATTTTGAAGACACAGAATTGCTTGTAGAAGAACCTGTGCAAATGAATGCATCCTTCTTTGAGCAGTCTTCTGGTTCAGAATATGTGTCTTCACATTTATTACACGAGCATCACTCAACATATAGCATTTAGTTTAAGGAGCTATCATAAGAAAACCTGCACATCTCATTAACAGATTAAAAAAGAGCATGTTTTGCAACGTGTATTTATGTTAGCCTAAATTTCTTCTTGTTTGTTGCTGCTCTTGGTGAAAATATGGGCTCTTTCCTTGCATTTTATTAGGCAACTCCCCTCGCATTTGAATTAGCTCAATAGGAGACTTATTTTGAGAGTGCCTTCTGGAAAAGCACTAAACCCTCACTATGATGGACTTTACCTGATGGACTTTACCTGCCAAATCTGCCTATCAGTGGCCTTGATGTGAGTTTTGGCAGAGGGGTCTCCGCTCTTGGTTTCATGAATTCAGTAGACATGGTGCTGAGACATTAATTTCATTGTCAGAGATTCAGTGTTTAAATTATTGATGTCAAAGCTGTAGAAGTTCCTGGGAGATGTCTCTTCCACAGAGTTGTGGAGAAAGCCGCCAAAGTTTCATCATGGTATATATCCTTGCATTTTTCCTCCCTTTTCCGTCTGTCTGCCCATAAGAGGGTGTTGTATTCTGGAATCTATGACAAGAGAAATCATGTAGCCTGCAGTTGTTCCTATTCTTGCATATGTAAAGTATCAGCTCTTCCTCTTCCCTTCAGTTCTTCTTTCCAATTTTCACCAGACTTTCTGATATGTGAAATAAACCAAGTGTCAGCTCCAGAGGCAATGATGTGAGTGTACTGGGTGCAGACCTTTGTCCCTGCTTTATCAAGGGGAGAGGGGGGCTGGACACTTCAGAGGCCTTTGTTTTGACATCTATAATTTAAACACCAAATTTGTGACAATGAAATTAGTATGTCAGCACCATGTCTGCTGAACTCATGAAACCAGGCGTGGAGAGTTGAGACTTTGCTCAGCAGGGTAATCTTTTGACAGAAGTTGGGCAGCAAGCATGTGTGTATATTTGCTTTATGTTCCCATAAAGCAAAGGAAATGTTGGGCGTCATTGAAAGGCATCAGAGTAAGGGACAGGAAGATCGCTCTGGCCAGCTAGTAGGGAGATTTTTCTGCAGAGACATGCTATATGAAATAAGGTTTTTTTTCCCCAGATCGTATCAGTGAAGGTTGTTCAAAAGACACTTCTCATTTTCTTCTCTATATTAAGAATTTGTGAGCATGTATGTGAGCTGCTACATAAACTCCTTGTCCTCGTACCTATTGCCTTTATTTTGGTGTGCAATTGAATTATGTTGTCCCATCTTCATATGGTGAACTCTCTGGATTTGCAATCTTCCCATTTTATACACAGAAAAAAGCCAACCACTAATCAAGACATGAATGCTGGAGATGAAGTAGTGACTTTTGACAGGTCAGTAACCTGCTTTGCTAACTTCATTGCAAGCATCAAACCAGGAGTCCACACCTGTCAAAATAGGGGAGCCATGCTGTAAGGCCAGAGAGATGACACTTGCAACCAAGCCCCGATTAACTGTTTCAAAAATTATTACTACCAATATACAGTTATTTAAAGACATTTGGAATAGATTTATGGTTCAGATACACTCAAGCTTATGATTTGAATGTAATTACAAATTTCCAAGTACAATACATAAATATAAATAACTAGATTATAGCAAAGTCTCAGACAGCTTCTCCACCAACTGCAAATACAGAGACACAATTGGCCCTGTATTTAGAGGCTAACTATTTACAGTAAGTATTAGATATCCTGGCTATGCAACTGCTACTGTTACTTTGCAAAATTTTAATTGGCCTAATAATTTTACCTCGGTGGGTTTTCTTTTTTTCCTCACGGCCAACATGTCTTCCTCAACTTCCTTCATCTTCGTCATCTTTATCATTTATCATCATTTAACTGACATCATAGGATAACTGACAGCCTGTGAGATATCGGGTTTAAGATGCCAAAATGCAAAAAAGAAGAGTAGGAAAGGTAAAGCCTGATATTTTCCAAGACCTTATATTTCAACCCGGAAGGGTGAAACTGACAACAATGCCCCGGGTCCCCTTGTGTGTCGTCGTCGTCCCCCCCCCCGGCCTTCATCTCAATTTGCACTGGTTCCTTCGGTTTGCGGGCCCCTCCAAAACCATCTCCATGCGGAACCTCCGTGGCGACGGGCCGAAAGTGATCCGGGCCTTTTCAGTCAAGGGTCCCTTCTCCGCCAAGTTTAGGGCCGGCTCGGCCGCCCAGGCCCCCGAAAGCGACTGAGGCATCAGATCGGCCGGGCGGCGGCCCCTTTTGGGCAGCCCTGCGCGGCTCCCGCTCCACCTGGCCCTACCCACGCCCTGCCAGGCCAGCCGGAGAAGCGGCGTGGTAGCAGGAGGCGAGGTTGGGCCGGGTCGGGCCCGAGCATTGGCCCCCGGCTGAGCTGCCGCCGCTCGGCTCGGCGGTGTCTCACCGCCCTCCTCTCGTCTCCAATGGGCGGTCGGCTTCGGCCTTTGCGCGCCCCGGGAGACGGTCTCCTCCTCGGCGGAGAAGCAGCCGGAGCCCGGCCGGGGTGGGGGCGCGCTCGGGGATGGGCCGTCCCCGCCGGTCGGTCAAGATGCAAGAGAAGGAAGGCTCTGCTCTTACCCCTTTGTGCTCGGCGGCGCGGCTGGGAGAGGAAGGTTGAGGTTCTCTCTCCAGAAACATGGAGGTTTGTGGACCCTGGTGGGTGGGCAGGAGGGAACCTCTTCGGGATCGTGGAAAGGGGAGGGAAGAGGAGCGGGGGGCGGGCGTGATCCTCCTACTTGTCGGGATGGGATCCCAAAAGAAATCCTGGGCTTTTCTCAGCTGGGACGAGAGAAGGGACCAGATCGGGGGCGCGAGGCGGATGGATCCCCTGGGAAGAGGCGAGCTCTCCTGGGCCGACGGAAAGGAGAGGGAGAGGGAAGCAGACGGGTGAGTCGAGGGCTGCCTTGCCTCTGGGTTTTCGCCTCGGTTTCCCCCAAGGCGGCATTTCTGCTTGAAGCCTCCGGAATTCGGGATCGTTTGGGCTTCCTTCGTTGCCTTTCCTCTGGCGGGTTGGAGATCGGACGAGTTTCAATGATGTATTTTGGCATCTCTACCGAGATTGCATTAACTAAGGTGTGGCAGTGTGGGAAGGGGAAAAAGCGGGGCTTCCAAACTCACCCCCCCCACACACACATACACACACTCATACTCCACCTTCATATTTCCCTCTGTTCCCACCGCTACATCCTTTCCTTTTGTTTGGGTGTGTTGTTTTGGTGTCGTTTTATCATGATCCCCACCTGACTTTTCATGCCTCCTCTCCTCAGGGCTGAGGAGTTCATATTTCCTCTACCAGATTTTTCAACAGGCATTCTTTATTACACGGAGTTTTTTGGGGGGAGGGGGAGAGAAATGATTGAATGGTGATTTTTTTTTTTTTTTTGNGATTGAATGGTTTTTTTTTTTTTTTTTTGCTCCCTCCTCACCTCAACTGATCAGATTAACTGTATATTTTTGATGAGGAAACCTGGCTTTTAAACAGGAAGGTTTACCACCCAATTATCATTTAATAATTATAAATTAAAGACATATCCAATCTTTCAAATATTTGTTGTTTGTTTTTCATGGGTTGTACTATTAGAAATATAATTTCTGCATCAAACTTACTGCCTTGGAGGCCTCTGGTGAATCAAAATATGGGATACATGGAAAAATCACATTGTGGGGTGTTTTTGTATATGTATGCACGTACGTTTTCCTAAGAAACAATTTCCTTGCTTCTCTGTGTGGTAATGTTTCGTACAAAAACAGGCACTCATTCTAAATCCAAGTGTTTATGCTTATGCATATAGTTTTTTAACTGACACACACATACAATATAATCGCTCTGTCTCTCAAACAGAAAATTATTGTTGTTAATGCATTTAATAACAATATCTTTCAAAATGCAGTGCTATCAATGTCTTGATTTGCTTTTGGAGGAAAACCTTGCATTAGAAGTTGCATTCAGAGTCACTTAAAGAAAATCCATCTCAGAATTAGCAAGAGGAGGATTACATGGCTAATACTGTCAAATGTAGATGAGACGTAGAAATTTGGCTTTCTTCTGTCTACTTTCATTTCCTGTCATCAGAGTAAAAATATCTACTGCTTTCTGAACTAGAAATCAGCCAGGAATATGCATTAGTGCAAAGTTAATGAAAGCTTCTCCTTCCACCCAAAGCTAAGCAAATCCAACTGCACTACTGTATGGCTCTGGTGCCTCAGCTCTCTGTAGTTTGCAATCCATTTTGCCTGGTGCAGTCTTCCTCTAATACCAGTAGAGCAGACTGAGTGTGTGAGCTGCAATCTGGAGCCCTCCATAAATGGGATTCACATTTCCCTGGGCAATGATTTCTTTGGGGAAGAGAGGTTGGGGGGAGCTGTCCTTGGTGCCGGTGGTAAAACGGCTGTGCCAAATAAAAGAGCAGCCAAGTAGGAAGCTGGCCTGCAAATCAGTCCGCTCTTTATTGCTGTCAGAGCCAAGCAACAGGATGAAGCGATCTGCTTCAGTGTCACCAAGAGTGTGTGACAAGGTATAGACATGACAGGAATGTATGCATGAATTGGAACTGGGTAGCAGCAATTCTGGGTCTGTGTGTACAAACATGTGCCTTTTGGACATAAAACTAAGCAAGCTTCAATCAGGAAGCAGATATTCCTAAGATTTTGCTTTCAGGGGCTCTGACAACAAAGACTTAAATAGAATTATATGGAGGTGAAAGGATATAATGGGATACTTTATTTCTGTGAAAGCTACAAACTCAGGGGACCTAATCCCCATGTAGTATCGTTTTTCAGCTATAAAAGCCACCCCCCTTTTCCTTATCCCAGTTCCCATTTCTTGATCTGTCAGAAAAGGTCAGTTAATCTGGTGCAACTATGAATTATCTGGCCCAATCACTTATCTACCTCAATTTCTACAGCTGTAAAAGAGGAATTCAAATCAACACTTATAACAGGACAGTTTAGAATATTGTGCAGAAAAGAATTTACATCATGACACTCTTCTATGATATTGCATAAAATGTGCATGTTGAGAGGAGTCAGTTTTGCTACACATCTTTGCACTGTAATCAGAAATATGGTAAAGCATAGGGAATGGTGAAATTTGCAGAATAAGGTGCTAGGAAGTACAAACACTTTGTACATCCTGTATATAGGTATTATCTTCATGATTAGTCATATGTATGTGGGTGGTGTTTTTGTTAGGCCAGAAGGTCTTAACATTCTCAGAACAGACTTCCCAGAGACACATAATGATTGCCAAAGTAAAGCAAAACCCTCCCTTAATTCCTTCTGAGTGTCTGGATTCAGCTCAAGAGATGGTTAAAGTGCCACTCTCCTCCACGTTTGAACTTCTGCTTTGAACAAACATTTTACAACTATGCTCATTTGGGGATATGAGAAAAGCAACCATGAAGGTTTTCTGCTTCATGTAATTCCATGCTTTCAAAATAACCTTTATGATACCAGGTTTAGATAGCTTTATGAAGTGAATCATCTTCGGTGGGCATCTGGACATGCTTGCAGTCTGCGCAATTAAGAGGATCACAATGCTTTTTTAAACTTTGCATGAATATATCTTCAAATGGGTGTCCTGCTCAATTGTCTGTCAGGTGAAATCATGTTGTAAGACTTCTATTGCAGAAACGCATGGGGGGTTGGTGCTCAAAGGATCACAATGCCCTGAGTGTTAGTTTCTTGCCCCACTTTTACTTCCATCCTTCATTTGCCTATGTTGTCAGTTTCTGTGCCAGAGGACAGTCATAACTGACCAGAGATATGTCTATCATTTTTGATTAGGGTTTGACATTGTACCAGATTTTAGAATTGGTTGGACACCATTAAGTTGCAGAAGTTACTGACATTCTCCTTCTCTTTTGTTCAGATCAGATCAAAAGTGATGAACTTGTAGTATAATTTAATTGCTTCTTGTTTTGCTTGGGTAACAGTGAAATCTCTTGACTGTCTTATAGTGTCAATATCTTGTTGGAAAACTCAGCCTACCCTGAGATACATTACTTTTTCATATATCTGTTCTGTAAATCTGTGTTGGCCGTTTTGACGCAAAGGATGTCCTGCATGCATTCATATCAACTCCACTCTATTTCTCCTCACAGTGAATACTGTATTTTAGATGAGTTCCACTTTAAACATCTGCTCAAAAGTCAGAAAGAATATTGAGAAGAATGGGTTCCATATTGAAAGCATCATAAGAGAAGATTGAGAAAGAATTAAGAGGGGACCAGTAAATATTTCTGTATTCTGTTGCTGAGATGATGACAATAGGAACAATCATACTTTGCCTTTTTGCTCATGGATAATTAATTTTAAAGTAAATTTTATTTAACTTTTGACAGCCCTAAGTACTAGAACACTAAAATGCCCCACATCACATTTAAAGGCAAAAACTTGCACATCAGTTAGTTAAGCACCAAATGATGGATATAGCTAACCTTGTAAGTACTTAAAACGGTTGTGTTTTAATTGACCCCACATTGTCATCACATTATAACTACAATAATAGCAACACTATAATTTGGTGATCTCACTCTCTCCAGCTCTCTCACTCTCTCCAAGTACAACTGATAACACTCCTTATAATATTGGAAAACATTTCAGAAAGAAATTTAGGGCATAGTTTAAAAAGTGAGGGAAAAGAGCTGTTGGGAAGGGACAGACGGAAGGAAAAACTTAAGCCTAAGCCTAAAGCTGCATCACCATTGCCTTGTTGTTTTTCCCTTGCATTAAAGGGTCTGGCTGCATCTTTGCTGCATAATGAGCAAAAAAGGGAAAGTGATTATAGTTTGTAGGGAAGAATGAAGCAATCCATTTTGGTTATTATTTCTCAGGTTCTATTGCTGTTTGATAGCAATGTCATTTCCCATTCTCAATCATACATGTAATTACGATTTAAAGAGGCAGACCTAAATATTCATTATTTGTCAGTAAAACTCTCCTTAAATCAACTGAAGTTTTTCCTGAATATGCTTTTGTACAGAGGTAGCTAAATGCCTAAGATACAAATCAAGATGATCTTGGTTTAAATCCTCTAGTGCCTTACATAGAAAATTATATATCCAATATAAAAATAAAAACTCAATAGCAATGCAGTAATACAAAGAGAATAAAAAGATGGAAACATCAAAGCAGGGAAACACTGATTGTCAGCTAAGTCTTCAAGGATTTTTGAAAGAGCATCAGAGAATGCAGGAACTGTATAGTCTTAGACAAGCCAGCTTCCCTTACCTTCAGTCTCTCCTCATTTCATCATCAATATTCAAGTTTAAACAAAACTATCCTTCCTGATTAGCTTACATTTTAAAACACTATACAAATGTTGCTATTGCTATACGTTTGCTTTGCATGGTTCCTACCCAACCAGTTTAATCTAATTTAATCCTAGTTATGTCTTTTTTTTTTTTTTGTAGAAGTTGTGAATTTCTATCCTAGGAGATAGAATTTTAGTGGCTTTCCCTATATCTCATTAAATTATATACTTCCCAAGGTTTTTGGAATTCATGGCAGTTAATGATATACATTTGTGATAAATACACTGAAAGCAGAGTTTAACAGAACAGTTAAAGGTGTCCATTCATCCCAAATGAATATGTCATCTGTGCCAATGCCATTTTGTAAATTTTATCATTTTTAATTATATCATGATTGTATCATGATTAATGCTTCCCTACAGGCGGAGACTGGGCCCAGCACTTTAAGGAGGCTGTGGTCCACCCTCTTCTTAAGAAGCCATCGCTGGACTCCACCTGTTTGGATAATTTCCGACCTCTCTCCAATCTTCCCTTTTTGGGGAAGATTGTTGAGAAGGTAGTCACACAGCAGCTCCAGAGGTTTCTGGATGAAACTGATTATCTTGACCCCTACCGCTGGGTGAGATCATCCATCACTATGGACTGAGATATCACCAATATGCTGATGATACTCAGCTGTATGTCTTGGCCCATGGTGAGTTAAATGTTGCTGTGTCCTCCCTCTCGCAGTGCCTGGAGGCTGTTAGGGGCTGGATGGGAAGCAGCAGGTTGAAACTAAACCCTTGCAAGACCGAGTTGCTCTGGGTTTGGGGTTTGTTGGTTCTGAGAGAATTGCTACCTTTGGTCTTGGATGGGGTGGCGCTACTCCAAACAGACCCTGTGCACAATCCAGGGGTTTTCCTGGACTCACGACTCCTGTTCGAAGAGCAGGTAGCAGTCGTGGCCAGGTGGGCTTTTGAGCAACTGCGAGTTGTGCCCTTTCCTGGACCAACGATCCCTACTCACAGTCACTCATGCCCTAGTCACTTCCCATCTTGATTATTGCAACACACTCTACATGGAGCTGCCCTTGAAGAGCATCCAGAAGCTCCAGTTGCTGCAAAATGCAGCTGCCCACATGGTTTTGTGCAGACCCCAGTGTGCACATGTTTCACCTCTCCTGCAGGAGCTGCATTGGTTGCCAATTTGCTTCCGGGTGCAATTCAAGGTGCTTTAAAGCCTTTCATGGCTTGGAACCAGGTTATCTGAGGGAATGTCTCTTGCCAGTCACATCAACCTAACCCATTGGAGCAGGGAGGCAGAGAATGCTGTGTGGGACCCAGAAGAAAGGCCTTCTCTGGGGTGGCTCCCTCTCTCTCATTCCCCCAGAGATTAGAATGGTTCCCTCTCCAATACTCTTCCAGAAGGCACTGAAGATCTGGTTCTGCCAGTGGGCCTGGGGAACCCAGACTGGGATGGAGCCCATCAAACAGCTCGTATGATCTGCTGTTGTCGGGACGGGTAGGAGTGAAGTTTGGGGGTGATTTTTTATTTTATTTTCCAGATTTTGTTCTATTGTATTTTATTAATTTATTTGATTCTTTTTGTTAGTTTTATTGTTTTGTTTTTTTAAATATGGTTTTACATTCTGTATGCTGCCTCAAGTCACCATGGGTGAATAGGTGGCAATATAAATTCAATAAATAAATAATTTTTATGTAATTGTACAAAAAACGTAAACTGATGTATATACCATGTGAATTTGTGGCATCTGAAGTCTGTTAACTTAAGGTTTCATTAAGGATTTGGAGAAATTATTAAGATCAAGTTTGATCTAGAAGCCATTCCATTTGAAGTCTTAATATAAAACAATATTTTCTTATTTTACTTTCATGTCACATTAATTTGAGATTTCACAAATGGAGAATGAAGTCACAGTGTTATGACAGTCTTGGATTTGAGTTCATGCCAGCCGTGGTGTAGCCTTATGTCTTAGGGGCATAGCAAAGAATTGTGTCCCTATGGTCCTCATTAATGACAACTAAATATACAGAAAAACTTGTCCCACAAGGACAAATCAATTAAGATGATCACTGTTGATGTTTTTTTTTTAATCTTATTGTTGGCTGTGCCATTAAGACTTATTCTATGTTTGGTTTTTAGATTGAATTCCTTGCCTCTATCTGAAGCCTCTTTCTTTTCTGCCTCTCTTGCAGGCCAAGATCCATTAACTGGGCCATTTCGCTTGTGAGGGTTTGCTGAAGAAGATTCAGCAAGTTGGCTTGGTGACTATGCTCCCTTCGATGACGGGTATTCTTGGGTATATAATACAGATAGCGTTGTTATTGCTTGAGAATACGCGTAGTTGAGGGGAAGTTTCTTCAACTCAGTGGCAGTTTGTTCCCATCTCTTTTTCTTCAGTCTCCTCCTTTCTTTGTCCTTCCTATTTTATGATCAGCAAACAAATGTGTCTTCTGATCCTCCTTGAAAGAGTCAAACGGACTGACAAAACAGCCATTTCTTGGATGAGTCCCACAGCTTCTTAATACTTGTTTTTTTCTTGTCCAGATTCCCAAGTTTCATATTTATTCTGTGGAAGTTACCACATTAAGTTTTTGCTAAAAGACAGAGCTTTGTAAACTTCCAAGTAGAGTATGATAGAATGTCTCTTTCTTTTAGGTGTATAAGAGAAAGGATGTATTTTGGACTTTTAAATGATAGATAGAAAGTGAATATCTAATTTCTTCTGAAACAAACCAAATTAAGTCACACAGAAAGTCAACCCACAGATTTTTAGTTCAGCTGGCCACAGAAGCTCAGTGATTTTTTTACAAGTTGGGAAAATTGATCTGAAAGTATCTGATTTCACTTGTTTTTCAAGAGGCAAACAGGCAAACCTGGACTGATAACTTTTATTCCTAAGATTCTTCTGGCATTGATTAATACATTTTAGACAGTTTTTTTCATTAATTTTTGAGATGTTATCATAACGAATATTGTCCTTGTTGAGGGAAAGGGGAAAAAGTCCTTATATCCTTAGCTACACTTTTGTTCAGTATATGAGGAGAAATTATACAAATGGAACTCCAACTTCCAGAAAGGGAGGTTTGCAAACTTGCCAACCAAGAACTAACTTTGACCAATTCAGATTCCAATTCAACAGCGACAAAGCAAGAAAGACACAAAAGGCAGAAGTGAGGTGTGATTCAGGCAATTCACAATGGAGTGGAAGATTCATTTGTTTTTGTGAAGGGGGCACATGTATATGTGCACCACTTGTGTACCTCTGTCTCTCTTCCTTTCTCTTTGCTTATTATTATTTTTATCTCTTTCTTTCTGTGTATATCTATGTATCAATACAAACAAGTCCCTGTAAAGAAAATATATTTGAAATTTTCATATATGCTGTTATTATTATAATAATCACAATTGTGGTAGGAGTGAATAATATGTTGAACGATCTACACTGTTTCTTTGACAAAAAATTTAAGGCCATAAGAAGAGGAATTGCACCATCACAACTACCATTATACTGAAATCTCAAGGTATAAGTGCCTGTCAGAAAGTGGCAACTCCTGCATTTGCCCTATGTGGCCTCTCAGGTGTTTTATTTGACTTTTGTTCATTCCACCCAAATTAACAAGGCAAATCAGACAGTGTCCTTTGTTAAGTTAATTTTATTAAATATCTGGATGCAAGTTTAAGACGGTAGTAACATCCCCTTTACATTTTTTCTTTAAAAAGGTAGGCAAAATGGTAGAAAGTTAGAGTGTTTAGTCTTTGTTTCAGGGCAATGCATTATTAGAAGAGTTTTCCATCTTTGCAGTAAACAACAAAGTAAAGAGATATTCTGTCCATGCATTTTAAGGTGAGTGTTTGTGGAGATATTTCAGATCAACTGCATCAATTCTTATGATAATTAATTTTATTCATTGTTATTAGTTCTTGTGATGGGTGGAAGGAAGAAAAAATTTCTTCTTCCACAGCATAGCTCTAAAATAATCCTCAACACCTTTTTCTTCTGTAACATCTGCCATGTGTATCTTCATCTACAATTGGGTACATTTGTTCTTGTTATTAAGAAACACATACTGAGCAGGACTTTTTCTCTGTGTGTCTTTTCAAAGCCGTGTATGCACCACATTGTGTCATTCTGAAACCGAGCCATCATTTCTAAATAACCGAATACAACTATATGTGGTGTTTCGGTTTTTATATTTAGTAAGGGCAAATGTATGGACAATGGTATTATGCCACTCAGAAGATAACGCAGGATTGTTTTTCAGTGAAAGGATTTCTTGATTCAGTTTTATGGAAATGAATGATCTGACAGCTTTTCAGTTATGGGCTGCAGACGAAGGGATTATATGCCTCAAACTTCGATATCATTTAGTTGTCATCTAGAACCCTATTTACTTTTGAAGTGAAATTGAAATGACTAAAAGTCCTGATTGTTTTCAGGAGTAAAGTATTGAGGGCAGTTGTTCATTGAATGGTCCAATACGCACAATATTTAGCTGGGTAAACACTTCTCATTCAAAGCAGTGAAATTTATCCAATAATTCCAAGGTTCATTTATTTGGTTTGGATTTTGTCACATGTTACTATTTATTTAACCATTGGCTTTAGTGGATAAAATATCAAGTAAAAAAGAATCATATTACTACTAGAAACAAAAGAAGAAATAGGGTGGAATTTAAATGAACATCTTGTGCTGGATTTTTAGAGCCTTAAAATATCCTGGGTAAGTGAATAAATCTCTTAATATTATTCTGCATTTTAATATGTGTCTTGATTATCTAATCTCATTCGTAGTTAAAGAAAGAGGAATTGCCATATGCAATTACTAAGAGCAGCCAAGCCAACGATGAATAATGTGCAAAGTTTTGCTGATTCTACATAGAGAGCTGAGGGTTTCAGTATGTGGATGAGATAATGCTCTTGAGCAGGGGGACTTAGATGTTCCAGCCACAGGGACACATTTTGACTTGATTTAAAAGCAGCGTGGAACCAGATTCTGAGTATTTAAGCAATTTTAACAACAACTTTTAAGACAATTTTGAAAGGAAAATCAATTTTACTCCTAGAGGGTAAGAATGGAAATGACTTTCATTATTTAAATAGTAATAGTGTAGATCTAACAAAGAAGATATAATAAAGTTAGTGATCAAGAAGGGTATAGGGCCACAGGGCTAATATATATACAGGTGAAACTCAAAAAATTAGAATATCGTGCAAAAGTTCATTTATTTCAGAAATGCAACCTAAAAGGTGAAACTAATGTATGAGATAGACTCATTACATGCAAAGCAAGATAGTTCAAGCCGTGATTTGTGTGATGATGATGGCTTACAGCTCATGAAAACCCCAAATCCACAATCTCAGAAAATTAGAATATTACATTGCAATCAATAAAACAATGATTGTACAGAGAACAATATCAGACCTCTGAAAAGTATAAGCATGCATATGTACTCAGTACTTGGTTTGGACTCCTTTTGCAGCAATTACTGCCTCAATGTGGCATGGCATGGAAGCGATCAGCCTGTGGCACTGCTGATGTGTTATGGAAGACCGGTTGCTTCATTAGCGGCCTTCAGCTCTTCTGCATTGTTTGGTCTCATGTCTCCCATCTTTCTCTTGGCAATGCCCATAGATTCTCTATGAGGTTCAGGTCAGGCGAGTTTGTTGGCCAATCAAGCACAGTAATCCCACAGTTATTGAACCAGGTTTTGGAGCTCTTGGCAGTGTGAGCAGGTGCCAAGTCCTGCTGGGAAATTGAAGTCAGCATCCCCATAAAGCTCGTCTGTGGAAGAGGCATGAAGTGCTCCAAATCTCCTGGTAGACGGCTATGTTGACCCTGGACTTAATGAAGCACAGTGGACCAACACTAGCAGATGACATGGCTCCCCAAATCAACACAGACTGTGGAAACTTCACACTGGACTTCAAACATTGTGCAGTGTGTGCCTCGCCATTCTTCCTCCAGTCTCTGGTCCTTGTTTTCCAAATGAGATGTAAAAGTTGCTCTCATCAGAGAAGAGGACTTTGGACCACTGAGCAACAGTCCAGTTCTGTTTTTTTTTAGCCCAGTTAAGATGCTTCTGACATCGTTTGTTGTTCAGAGCGCTGCTTGACAAGAGGAATACGACATTTGAAGCCCATGTCCAGGATCCGTCTGTGTGTGGTGGCTCTTGATGCAGCCTCAGTCTGAATGGGAGTAACTATGAGACACAAATCTAAAATCCACAGCTTGAATAAATAGTGAATATGACCAAAATAATGACTATGCAAGTTTGAGTACTTCCAACCATTTCTTTAAGCCAGATACACCTAAGAAGGGAAGAGGCAAGAGAGTCTAACGAAGGCCTGGTATTTTAAGCTGGGAAGTCTGCAGTTTAAAGTTAGCCTTGACATGGACTTTGTAAGTTTAATTAAGTGTTAGATTGCCAGCTTTTAACAATCTTTAGGGGCAAAGGCAGTGGTTGCTTCCTCAAACCCATGAACAAAGGTTCATGTCATGGTTACCACACAGTTACTGTGGTTTGGCAGAAATCAGAAACAAGAAAATATAGTCTTCACATCTGTAAGGCTAGAGAGTCATGTTGGATGGTACATTGTTTATCAACTCAAACAAAATAAGTTAAACAGAATAGGATTATCTAAAAATGGTTATTGCCAAACATTTTGTCTGAAATCATTTCAGTCACCTGGATATAATAAGTG
This sequence comes from Laticauda laticaudata, assembly GCA_004320025.1. NCBI lineage: Eukaryota > Metazoa > Chordata > Lepidosauria > Squamata > Elapidae > Laticauda > Laticauda laticaudata. The sequence goes on from BHFT01029453.1 coordinate 96,034, forward strand.
ACAAAGCTCAACTTTTTGAACTAGCCTAACTGGAGGATGTTGGAATAAGAGAACACTTTTTTACAGGGTAAAGAGGAGATAAAGGCATCATCCTGGAAGCAAAATGTTTCCAAGGCTTATTTCTGCCATTGTTAGGTGACAATAGGAAAACCCCTCAGTCAGGAATAACTAATCAGTAATTTATTACTCCATTTAAATCCTGAAGCCCTTTCCTGAGCTACTATTAAGTTTATTTAAAATTACTTGAGAGCAGGCCTTGTGTTTTATCTATATTTGAAATGGCACCATACTAGTTTTGAATTAGGCAGGACATCATGAACCTTTAATCTGCTGTAAACTTCATTACAACAAATGTGTATATCTGAAGTAACTAAACTATACAAACACTATATGAGCTATATAATTACTATGATATAAGTACTCTTTCCTGGCAAAATAATTCTTACTACTCAAACCCTGTGATTTTGAAGCATTGTGGTTGCTCAGAAACAAAAATCCCAAAGTTTATTTTAAATCGTGGAAATAAGTTCACCCAAACCATTAGGACAAAACAAAACAATTTTTTTAGATTGATTGAACTAGTTATCATTGTTAGAAATTTGTGGTATAAAATACGTATGCATTTAGTATGAGTGGAATCTCCTGTCAAGCCTCCTGTTATTTGCAAGATCTGTTTACCCATCTAAATAAACACACTGTCATGCCCCTGTTGGAATCTGATTCCAAGGGGGAGGCCAAGCAGTTGACAGGGAGTGGGAGTGTGGCTCCCTTGGCTGTGGAAGAAACTGGGGAAGAGCAAAGTCTGGCTGGGCAGAGCAGGGGAGACATAAAGCAAGGCCAAGAGAACTTAGAGGAAAACTCAGGGCCACCCCCTCTTCATCCTAGGGCACGCAGGGAGGAACGGAGAAGGGAGCAACATGAGTGGCGTGGCTTATGGGGGAGGAAAGGGCCTTGATTCCCTTCATTAGCTGCAGCTGGGAACACAGTGTTTAAAAAGGAAAGCTACGCATAGCAAAGTTGTTGGAAGCAAATTGTGTGATATCTGTTATTGTCAAGGCTTATCTGGGTTCCTGGTGTCTTTCCAACTGTGTGTGTTTTGTTGGCCTTTCAAGTCTGCAATTCCTTATCCTGCCCTGTCAAGTTAATTGCTGCAGCATGGTTTGTGTGGATTTTTATTAACAGTTTATATGTACTTTATTTTCGGACTGAATTTCCTCCACTTAAAGACTGTTCTGGGGAAAAGTTTTTTTTTCAGCCAAAGGTAACCTGGACATTGGGGGCAAAGTTGGAGGTATCAAAGGGACTCTTCTTGCTTACTTGACTGTGTTGCCTTTGTGCCATACCCTGGGTCATCACATACACCCTGGTTATGAAATGGAAGCTGATGTAAAGGTGGATAAGTTAGAACAGGAGTGTCAAACTCAAGGCCCAGGGGACAGATGCAGCCTGTGGGTGCTTAGATCTGGCCCACAGGAAAATAGCAAAAGACTGGCCAGCAGTGCCTCTACCTGTGAAAATGGAGCTCAGGAAGGCCATGTGTGGCCCTCCAGAGCTCTGTTTTCACTGGCAGAAAGTTATAGGAAGCTGTCCCAGTCGAAAACGGAACTCGCAAGAGCCACGCATGCCCCCCTGAGCTTCATTTTCATTGGCAGAGGATTGCAGAAGGCTGTCCCAGTTAAAAATGGAGCTCACAAGGGCCATGCGTGGCCCACTGACCTCCATTTTCATTGTTGCAACCAAAAACAGAGCTCAGGAGCCCATTTTTGCTGGCAGAGCACTCAGGCTTCAAAGGTGCTCTGCCACTGAGGTCATGCTGGCAAAACACACCCTGCCCCCCTCCCCCAAGGTCAGACACAAACCTGATGCGACCCTCAATAAAATTGAGTTTGACAACCCTGGCTTAGGATATCTCTAAAGAGGATAATTAGTTTAAATGGTGAAGATAAAGAGAAAACTGAATGTTCAGTTCTGACTAATTCCTAAAATTCAGTACAGTAAAGAAACAATTTATGTGAGAGTCCTCTGTTGTTGGATGTTGATTAATGGTGATGTTTCTCAAGGACCTAATTGTACTTTGGCCATCAGAATGAAAATTTATATAGGAATCAAAACCTACTATTAGAAACTGGCATCTTTGGCAGGAAATAGATGATCTTATCATTTGGAGAAAAAATTCATCTAGAAAAGAAAAACATTTTATACTTTGTTTCATTTTCAGGCACTTTGAAACAAAGATTGGGGGATTTGGGGGGTCTTGCTGGTTTTAGTGCAAAGATTTATATGAAATCTTTAACTGTATTATACATTTATCTTCTAACCAGAACTAGTGGGGAATATTGGTGATTTACTACTAAATTGCAGCAGTGTAATCAAGTGTTCCACAAAAAAAAGGGCTTGGGAGATGCATGTAAACCATAGAAATGGTCACCATGGTTGACACATCAACTGAAAGCAGGCATCTATGGTTTCCATAGCTCTGTTCTCATCATTTATTCTGTGGGTTTCAAAACAAACTAGAACTCTCCAGCTGCATAAAATACTTTGTTACTTTAAAATTTTCATGATGATTCTGCTGCAAAAATGAATGGTAGGATTAGCATCTTATTTCTTGATTTATGAAAGACTGAGATTCGCAGTCACTAGCCACAGCACGAGAGGCTCCTCTGACCAACCTCATCTCTCTTAAAGATGTCTGCTTCACAATTGATGGATCCATATCCACAAATAACCCTATTTGATTTAGAGCTGATGAAGAAAACAGGCTCAATTCATCTTCATTTTATTTGAACCCTTTTCCATTTTAATATCACCCAAACCTGAATCTTGATTTAGAATTTCCAAATCGCTTATTAGCTATTGATAAAATTTAACAGCTTCTACAAATATTTTCAGTATGACTTAGAATAATAGGACTAATACTAATGTACAGCAGTAACTTTATTTATTTGTACTCCTTTATTATTTTTATGAATAACTCAAGAAACAAACATATCCAACATACTTTATTCCTCATTTTCCCCACTCTGAGGTGGGTTGGGCTGAGAGAGAGTGCCTGGACCAAAGCCACCCAGTTGGCTTTCATGGCTAGGGCAGGACTTGAACACATGGCCTTCTGCTTTCTAGCCTAGTACCTTAGCCACTAGGCTAAGAATAACAACAACTGCATTTTGGGAATAATAGAGCCTTATTTAGGGGAGAACTATGACATATTTTATACTGATACCATCACTTTTTTTAAATAAAGCAAACAATATAACCTTTTTTTGTTTCATTGCAGAATTACTTTTGATAATACATACAGAAAAATATAATTATACTGAAGGTGCCTGGCCAATCAAATCTGAGATAAAAAAATATTTATACAGACATGCAATTCATGTCTTTTGTATTTGTGGTAATTATTATGAAAATGGCTTATAGCATAGATTCTAGTTAAGAAACCTGTATAGCAGTACTTGCACTTGTGTAAAGAGACACTTTGATTTTTTTCTTCAATACAAATTCCATATCAATATATCTCTTTATTTGAAAGTGAAATATTTGAAAGTGAAATAACCCAAGAATCACACTTTTTGCAGGAAATAATAGAAACACGTAGGAAAATATATTTGTAGTTTTGTTAAAATAACAAGCAGAAAGAAAAAAATGTCCCAGGTTTTCAGAAATGAAAGATCTTCCTTATGAGGTTGAAATTCTTGATTTATACTGAATGCTGCTTTTAATACTGAGAAATACCCATAGCTAGGGTATGGATTATCCATTAAGGGATATATGGGATTTCAGCCAAATTGCATTTGGGCATCACTTTTCAAAGAATAAAACAATCTGCCTCAGAAAAGATTTCACAGAAGCCTTGCCTGTGCTATTATCCTCATAGCACAGGTTAGAAAGAGAGCAACAGTGGCTGTGACTGAGAAATGGCTTATGTTAGCTCTGCAAAGTAAGAATCTATGTGATTGTAAAAAAAAGGGTCTCTACCTCAAAGACATTATGCTTGTCAGAACTATGTTTTGAGAAATATAAGTATGATGGTAAGATATAGGCCTAATTCTTGTGGCCATAAGGTAGACCTCATCTAACTGCTACAGAAATCAAAATGTGAATAACCATCTGATCCATCAAGCTTTCCATAATGCTCTTATCGCAAGTTGAAGCTGAAAATCAGGAGTAATGTATGAATTGATAATTGAGAAATTTAGTATATATGGCCCAGAATAACTGACCCTTGAACACTGAGAAAGCTGTAGAAATGAACCACAGAACTAAGAATAGGGAAATGATCTTAAAAGTTACTGGAAGCTTGTAAAAAGGTTGTGTTCCCAAATTCATTCATTCATTCTCCTTCTTCAGAAGAAGCTTAGTAGTTGGGTTAGAAGATGAACATTTTCTTTAACTCCTGGTGACTATATGGATTCAGCGGCTTATATATTTCTTAGCAACTATATAGAAGTAGCAACTATATAGATCTGCTGCTGCTTTTGAGGGTCTTTTTTCCAATATTTCAATTTAACTTAAAACTCTGGGGCATCAAATCCATGTACTAATTGAACCCAACTCACTTAATTTTTTTTCAGAATTGCCCAAGGTCAGTTAGATCCAGGGCTGCCTATGCCACACATCTGAAATAATAAAACTAGCATTTTGTTTTTTCCACATCCCACCCCAAACTGCCAATATTCATTACCACATAAAAGAGCAACCATTCTCTTTCATGGATGAGCAAGATTAAGCTGAGAGAAGAGAGATTAAGCTCCCATATTGGTCTCCAAAAAGTTTCTAGGTTGAACGGGTTTTGCGTATGCTGTGGGATTGCTTGCAATGTGCACTAAGGATCTCCAATTTTAAGCCCACTTAGTGTGTATCGAAGGACTTGTGTACTGAATGGTTTCAGCATACACATCTTCCTCCACAATCCAACACTACACCGCCAAAGCTATCCAGCCAGGTCCTTATGTTCTCTAATTTCCTGTTTTGGAAAAGCACTATGGAAGAGCTGTCATTCATCTCCAAATTACTGGCCCAAAACTTTATACACCAGACAATTTCCACTTGGGATGCTCTGGCTAAGCCTGTTTGCTCTGGAGCAGCATTTCAGTGTGCACTGAAGGATTTCTTGGCCGAGTGACTTCAGCATGGGCAATCCCAAATTCTCAGCTTGGGAGCACTTTAGCAAATGTTGGGGCAAAAGTTTAAGAGGTCCTGCTGCTACAGAGCTGTCCTGAAGTGGCTTGAGATGATGCAAATGGTTTCAGCGAGGCAAATCGGGTCATCTCCTTGCTTCAGATAAATTCATTATAGAATTGTGTCACTTCCAGGACAGGAATGGCTTCACTGAAGCAAATCTAAGTTACTTAACAACTAGCCCATCATCTGATCTATTTTGATATTTGCTCATGGCTATAAATGAGCAGTAAAGATCCACTTTCCAAAAGATATGCTGAAGGCACAGATAGAAAAGCCTTCAATGCCTTTCTACTTAGAAACTCATATTCCTTGTGGTTTGCATTAGAAGTTTTCTAGTGATTTTTTTTTAAATTCCCAGTCATTTCAGTGTGGTGTCTGGGGGAAGATATGCCAGCATCTCCTCTGCATGTGTTCAAGCAAAGTGTCTTATCTGGATTTTTACAATGAGCAGGGAGTTGGACTCACTGCCTCCATGACTCTATCCATCATTCTTCCAAAAAGCATATCAACAGAGCACTCTGCTGCATGGGTCTATTTACAATCTTAAGCTACTGAGTTCAATGGGGTCTACTTCCAGAAAGGTGTGTACTGTATAGTTTGGGTGCTGAAACACTTAGCCAAATCAGGCAGGAGAGCTAGCACAGAAAATTCACATAAATGGTAAAGCGAATGTTTGGATCCTTGGATTAACAGCTCCAGGTAAGAAAGTCTCATGAAGTTCCAACATTTCAGAGGACAAATTAGAACTAAAACTACCTCCTGCACTTTCTCCACTGCATTAGCAGGGCAGCTATATGGATCCTTAAGCCCATATTTTTTTTTCTCACCCTCTGCTTCTTCTTTCTATTTATCTTACCACTTAGTAAAAAAGATGAACCATGATTTCATTCCATCTGCTATCTGAGGTGTTGTTGTTGTTGTTCAGTATATAGATGCCTGATTGTGTGTCTCAGTTTTATTTTTCTCTTGGCTCAGCTAGTCTTATTTCTAACAAGCCTAACTTTATCACAGTTCATTGCTGGACATTCTGTATTTCGTTCTCAGTTTTGGTCTGCAACTCCCACAAGCCCACTATCAATTTCATATTATGGACTGTTAAGTTGGATGGCATCTCATCCTGCAAAAATAAGACATTTAACTGAGTTGTGTCTGTGTGTGCGTGCGTGTGTATATACACACACATCACAATCTAGGACTCTGAAGCTTACTCCAAAGAAAGTTGCCTTGGCTGATTCTGAATCTAAGCATGAGCAACATTTATTGCTGCAACTAAAATACCCAATAGCCCAGGCTAGGCTCTCCTCCTCTATTACCATTGCTATGCAGATCCTACAAATTAGAAAAGCCCCTGCTGAGTAAAATTAGGTATGCCGAAATGTAAGTGAATCAAAAGAAGACTTCCCCCTCTGTCTAATATTATTCCTTGAAGTCATCCAATGAACTTAATTAGCCATGGCTTGAAAACAAACAAAAGATAGAATTATCCTATATAATTAACTTATTGAATTCATTGTCACAACATGTAGCAATGACCACAATATGAGATGCTTTTAAAGAGGATTAGTCAAATTCAGAGGAAGCTGACCTATTTCTGACTAATTGTCTACCTAATAAGTGCTGCTTATTCTGATAGACAGCAAGATCTCAGAGAGGGAACTGTCATACAACTTGCTATAAAGAGAATTTTATATGAGGTCCCTTATATATTTATTATGAAGTTTTACTTTTAATTCCTACTTACCATTCTGAAGCAAGCACATATGTTACGTCTCCCAGAAAGACCATTCTTCATGATCATTGGAATTCCTGTCAACTCTGACTTTTAAGATTTTTTAAAAGAAGTTTGAGAGAGCCTTTGATTTTTAGTTGTCACCTTCTATTTTTATTGATTTTTAATTAGTTATTTTATTATTTTATTGATGTTTCATTTATTAACCTATTATTATGGAAAATTAATTATACTGTGGATGTTTTATTATAGAGATAATAATCTGTGAAAAATCTCCTGAATTTGGTGGGGAAAAATGAAATGAAAGAATGCATAAAAAATAAAATTTAAAACAAAAGCAGATGAACATCCTGTAAAACTTCAAGAATAACAGCTAATCTTTGTTTTACAACCAAATGAAGACCAGAATTTTTGTTGCTAAGCAAGGCAGTTGGTTAAGTGAGTCACACACAATTTTATATCAGTTGTTAAGTGAATCACATGGTTGTTAAGCAAATCCTATTTCCCCGACAGATTTTGGTTACTGGAAGCGAAGTGGGAAGGTGTCATGGCCCGATCAGATCCCGGTTTGGAGGAGGAGTTGGAACCGGGACTATTTGACAGGGATGGCACATCTCCCTTGGCATGTTTGGAGAGGCCAGCAGCTGAGGACGATGCTGTCCCAAGCTTCTCAGGCATTGGGGGATGTGGTCAACCTAATGGAAAGCTGCCTGCCCTCAACAGACAAGACGGGGGGGGGAGGATCGGCTGCTGACAGGCAATCACCATTAAGAGGCAGCAGATCCCCTCTGATAAGGAACAGCTGCTTCCCCCACTTGCTCTGAAGGCACAGAAAATAGAGTGGAGGCAAGTTCCAAGAAGGTCTGCAAGGATGTTCAGGAGAAGGGTCACCCAACCCCTTCTTACAAGGAACACCTATCTTGGGGCTGACTTAAGCAGAAGCTAGAGGAAATTGTCTTTGTTGGGAACAATTGTTTGCTTTGGCATACACTCCCCCAGCTTTGGAAAAACTCAGCCTTGACCCGTGTTTCTGCCTGTGCCTTGCCTTGTGCTTTTGTCTTGTGGACTTGCCTTGCCCTGTGGACAAGGCAATGTCCACAGCTTGTACCTTGTTTTTTGCACTTCCTCTCTGCTTTTACAAATTGGTTTTGTTGCTTACTGACTTTTGTTTGTGGGACTATGGGTAGCTGCATTCAGGGAAGAGTGGGGTGGAGCCTTACTGGCCATCATAGGGCCATTTGTTGTAGAATGTTAGACTTTGTTGAAAGGACTCTGTTGAAACCTATTTCTGCCTAGGTGACCTGGGTCATAACAGAAGGTTGCAAATGGCCATCAGATGACTCCAGGATCAATCAAGAATAGAGCTGGAAGGAGCTTTGGAGGTCTTCTAGTCCAATCCCCTGTTCAAACAGGAGATCCTATACCTGTTATGATGAACCTATGGCATGCATGCCAGACGTGGCATGCAGCGCCCTCTCTGTGGACACATGCCCAGTCGCCCCAAACCAGCTCCATCATGTTTCACTCAATCAATTCCAACTTCTCACAAAAGGAAAAGATCTCACAAAGTTGGAATTGATTGAGTGAACTTTTTAACTCATGGGGGAGATGGGGTCCCTTCCTCCTGAAGCCCATTATGACACAGAGCCACAATGCAACCCTGTGTGGGCTTGGCAAAAAAAAATATCAGTTTCTTTTCCTGCAGAGCTGCCTGTGTTAGGATGCCCCACCTCCCCACCGGCCAGCTGAACTTCAGACTGCTACTCCTGGGTTCATCCACCTACAGACCAGAGGTGGTATCCAGCAGGTTCTGACCAATTCTAGAGAACCAGTAGCAAAAATTTTGAACAGCTCAGAGAACCAGCAAATGCCATCTCTGACTGGCCCTGCCCCCATCTGCCTCCCGAGTCCCAGCTCATTGACTGGGTCTCCTTTTGTTGGCCTGCACAGGAGAACGGAGCTGGAAAGTGGGGTGGGGAGAGGAGGGGAATTTGCAGAAACCTTCCCCCTGGAGTGGGGATAGAATAGAGATTTTGAAGTATCCTTCCCCTGCCACACTGACCAAGCATGCCCACCAAGCCATGCCCACAGAAACGGTAGTGAATTTTTTTGAATCCCATCACTACTAGGGATGCATCCAGCACCAGTTCAGGAGTTCCTTCCCCCCACCAATGAGGGAGAGAAAAACAAGGAGGCAGAGAGAGAAGGAAGAAGGGAAAGAGAGAGAAACAAAGAGGGGAGGGAAAGAGACAGCGAGAAAGAGAGAGAGAGGGGTGGAAAGAGAAATTATATTACAAAAAAATTTTTTTATTGTGGATAAACATAATGTTTCAAAAGCAGAAAGTCAGACAGATAGATGAGACAGAGAGAGATAAAGGGAGGGAGGGGAAGAGAAAGACAAAGAGAGGGAAAGAGAGAGGGAAAAGGAGAAGGAAAGAGAAATGATATTACAAAATGATATTACAAAAATGGTATTTTTCTTTTTTATTGTTGCTAAACAATATTTCAAAAGCAGAAAAAAATGAAGGGGCATAAAAGTGCATTTATCACATTTTTCTTAGAACAATTAACTGAACTGCATTTTTTATCATTATTTTAGGTAGTAAAACCTCACTATTCAGGTTAAGTTGTCATGTTTGTGATAAATAAGTAGGTTTTGGGTTGTAGTTTGGGCACTTGGTCTCTAAAAGGTTCGCCATCACTGCCCTATACCATTTCAGACAGGATTTCGTAACTAATCTAAATGATGCCAGTTGCCAAGTGCCCAAACCAATCACATGAGGACCAGTTGTAAGTCACTTTTTTCAATACTCTGTAATTTTGAGCAATTCCTAAATGAATGGTTGTAAGTTGAGAACTACCTGTACTTGTTTCCAAGAATTCTCTTGGGTTTCACACAAATCTTGATAGGAATTTGTAGAAAACAGGTATTAACAAAAATAGTCAAGATGGCAGCAACAATGATGTAATCAAAGTTCTGTGTGTTTCTATGTGTCAGACATAAGGAGCCATCATGTCCCCATCTTTTCTTTTTTGATAGTATCCCGTGGCCATACTTGTGAGTAGCTATTCCTAAAAAAAATAAAGGTTTCCCCTGCCAACTGTGTCTGATTCTAGTGGCAAGACTCGCCTCTGATTCACAACTGAAGAGCCAGCATTGTCAAAGATGCTTCTGTGGTCATGTGGCCAGTGTCACTATATGCCAAAGATGCATGGAACATGTTACCTTTCCACCAAAGTGGTACCTATTTATCTACTCACATTTGCATGCTTTCCAACTGCTAAATTAATGGGAGCTGAGGCAAATGGAAGCTCACTGCATCACATGGTACATAGGTCTCAAACTGCCAATCTTGTGGTTGGGAGAGTCAGCCACCATGCCCCTTGGCTATATTTAGTGCATTGCTTATAAATGTTCCCACCAAGAAACCATACAGCAATTAATTCAGCATTGGTTATGAGCGCATTAAGAAGTTAGAAAAGATGGCAGGGAATGATATTATGAGTTTGCTTTTGTTAAATTTACAGGTGGTCCTCAACGTATGACCATTTATTTAGCCACCGTTCAAAGTTATGAAGATGCTTTAAAAAGTGACTTATCACTGGTCTTGCACTTACAACTCTTGCAGCATTCTCATGTCATGTGATCATGATTTGGGTGCTTGGCAACTGGCATGTATTTATGATGATTGCAGCATCCTAAGATTGCACATGATTGCCATTTGTGATCTTTCCAGACAGTTTCCAACAAGCAAAGGTAACAGAGGAAGCTAGATTAGCTGAATGACTGTGTGATTCATTTGACAACAGTAGAAAAAAGGTCATAAAATTGGGCATGACTCAATTAATGACTGTATTGCTTAGCAACAAAAGTTCCAATCCCAATTGTGCTCCTAAATCAAGGACTGCCTTATTTATTTATCTGTCAAATATATAACTGCAGCTGTTGCTAGATTCTTAGAGTAATTAAAAAAAGAAAAGCATGTGAAACTAAAAGAGTTACACAAGAAACAAAAGCATTTGAAATAAAGCATCCATGGTAAAACTAGAATTTAAAAAATGAAAACATTAATTGTAATCAATTGGTGTTTTAAGGCTGACCATATCCATTGCAGTTACTTACTTACAGATGGATTATCTCTTCAATGGCAGCCATTTTTAGAACACCCACAGCATATTCTTTTTGTTTTGTCTGTCAGTTCCAAAATATGGGGAGGGGGTATTGATTTATTCCTTCCAGACTGGGACCTGGAAGAGATAGTGGAAGTATGCATATTTTTTTTATCAACGACACTACAGCATTGTAGAGATTTTGTTGTGCATTTTTGCTTGTTGTTTTGGCATTCCAGACTTAAAAATCATTTCCTCATGTTAACATCTATTGCTGAGGATGAAAGGAAGAGTAATTTAATCAGCCACTTTTACCACAGTCACTTTTCACTTTTCTGAGCCTCTAAACTGTCCATCAGCAGCCAGGGAATAGCATCTATAAAAATGAGTGTACCAAAAAAACCAACAGTGTACAAACTCCACTCAGTCAGTGGGCATTATGCAAGCAATCTAACCTTGAAGGCTCTCACAGTTCACACTTTGTAAAAAGTAAGATGCAAAGAGAAGCTTAAACATACCTGAAAATCAATCACAGCTGCTTATTGGCTGAATAATTACTGGATTATTATTCAGTTTGGGAACTTTCATTACTTATCTCAACAGTGATTGGATCATTAAATGAAGTGAGAAATTGGGATTTAGCTTAGATCAAGACCAGTCTGCAATTAATTCATGCTGCTATTTGTCACAGAATGGAGCAAGAAAGTTTCATAACACTAAGGGGTGAGCTTTGGCCATTGTGGAATTTTAAAAAACCAATTCTTAAATAGTTTTATCAACACTGACAATTAATAATGCTTGTATCCAAATGATCACTTGCTAATTTCTACATATGAAGATGCTATTCAAACAAAGGAGTAGATGTGTTTTGCTACCTGGTTTATAATTGAACCTATGATATTTAGCATGGTAGGAACTTTTACAGATGAAAAGTTATATGAAATTGACTGGAAAATACCAACTGTCTATATGGGATGAAATATAGTCAGCACACCATGTTTGCCTGTCTATCTATCCAGTCATACATTTCTGCCAGATAGATGAAGTACATGTTCTTACACAATATCTCAGGGTAATAAAGTATTGATGATGGGACAAAAAAATAAAGAATTGTAAGTTGCTATCTCTTTTTATTTTTGTCTAGTGACCAAATGTATTTTTGCAGATTAAATAAATGAACGGATTTCAAATAAAATGAATATTTAATATTTAAATAAAAAAGCCTGGGTGTTTGGTGGGGGAGGCATATTACATCTATTTTGCAGGTCCTGCATTTGGCTTCCCATTAACTTCCAAAAGTAATTTGAAGTCCTGGTTTTTATCTCCATGCTCCTGTAAGAGCCCCCAAAAAGATGAATTTGCTTTGAGTAGTTACATTAAAAGACACTGCAACTTGAAAAAGCCGACTGTGGCATCTACAGTTCTTTCTGCTCCAGCCTTGCCAGGCAGCCAGGAAGAATTAGACTAAGAATGGAGCAGCCAGTAATCCTCAGAGCCATTGCTGAAGTGTACTAGGTGGGTTCCTTCAGGATCTTTTCTCCTGAAGCCCCAGCTCGATGCAGCAGATCATGGTCAACCTGATATTTCTTTGGCCTGCTGTACCAAATGTGACCCCATTTTGTTGAGTATGCTGCTAATGGAGAGAGGCAGACATGGTCCCCAGTTCATTTACATAACTTCTTTCCAACATTCTGTTGGGTTGGAAAAACTAAAACCAGAGTGAAGGATTATCATGTTGGGTCTGTTTCAAACACAGTCAAATATACATGCTGCAGGTGGCTATGTAAACAGATTTGGGAGAGTTGCACCTAGACATACTAAGTTACCAGAAAAGTGAGCTTGCAGTGTGATGTTTGCCAGCCAGAACTCCCCAAAAACAGCTAAACAGAAACCACTTCCTCTCCCTCTGAGAATTCCCTCCAAGGTATGGTATCTAAAGGGCTAAGTATTATTGAAAACATAATCAGAGATCAATATAACACTCTTAAGTGGGTTGGTGGCATGAATTTAGGGAGAAGAGGTGGGGGAGGGATAGTCTGGTTTCATAACTATAAAAGTCCACCCATTGGCACCCTGAAAGGAATTTCTTGCGTAACCTGGCAACAAGCTCAGCAATCACTAAGCAACGTGATTGCAGGGCAGCACAATGGGTGATTGGCAGCTCTGACTGAGAGGCTGGAAGCAGCCCTTGACCCAGGAAACTGCGACTGAAAGTGGCACCGCCTCCGCCCAGGGAGCCACAGCCACACCTTTTTCTAGGGCTCCTAGTTTCTCGCGCTCGCACATGCAGCTGCAATTGAAGCAGGTAATGTAGCTGCTGTGTGGGTGGTTGAAGATGATAGGTGAAGGCTCTGTGAATGGTACATCAATCAAAGTACTTTAACTTGGAGAATCATCGCGGCTGTGGTGGATTCAGAAGAGAAACAAGGGTGAAGTTTCTTTTCCAAAGTTTCTTTTCTTTTCTACCTGCAGGTGGGAACAGAAATTTTCAGATAAGTATGGGGGAAAACAACATGGTCTTATAGAATGTTCCTTCTTTCAGAAGGAAACCTGGAAGTTTTTCAAAGCATTAGCTAAAGGTATTTCTTTGAAAAAAAAAAATAAAGTAGTTGTAATCAATCTTGCACCATCTCCTAATCACAATAAAGCCTAATAAGATGAAATGTTGTTAAAGTCAGTTCTTCCTGTTGTAAATTTGAAATAGTTAAAAATACAATCAGTACTGTACTAAATAAAAAGTATTGGTAAAAATTACAATACAGCAAACATGATCTCATGATACAATGCTCCTAACTTTATAGGGATAAAGTCTTTCAATGTTGGGGACTTGGCTCTTTTTCGTTTTTCCTGGAAAAAGTTTTTGCCAACAAGTTTGGCACCAATGGAAAATGTTAATTTATTTTGGCTGTCTTACTTTTTTTCTCATTAAATCAGTTTGGTTTTATCTATCGATCAAGGATTGATAGATACCTCTTGAATGTAGGTTGGTGCTTTTGAGTCAGTTATGACTCCTGGCGCCTGCCTGAACTAGTCCCTGCAGTTTTATTGGCAAGATTTGGAAGTGGTTTTGCCCTTGCCTCCTTCCCAAGGCTGACAGAAAATGACTGGCCCAAAATGTCACGCCTCTGGCTTCATACCTCAAATAAAACTTAGAACCCTCTGTCCCCCAGTTTTTTAACTTAGTGCCTTAACCACTATACCCAAACTGGCTGCGGTAAATGTGTGTACCCATGCCATAATCATGACATTGCACCAACTGATTATCTCCACAGTAGGTGTAAGTAAAAACCATTTGGACAAGTGAAATTTTGTGATATTTTTCATTGTTGCTGGTGTATATTAAACCACAACAGAATAAAGCCCTCCTGAAGTTTCTTATTTGTAAGTTGTGCCAGGGATGTTGCTGTGCCCTAATTGGTATATTTTGTTTGTAATTCTGTCAAAAATTCTTTGTTTACGAGCTATCTTTGCATGATCTTCCAGGTGCATCAGCATCTCACTTGAAAACCCCAATTTAGGTAACTTGTCATTTGGAGTTTTCAAGAATTATCTGACAATATATTCTGACCTTTGTGTTGAAAAAGAGCTTTCAAGTATATGCAGCCCCTTTTTAAATGTTTATAATCTTACCTACAAACATAGAGCAGTGTTAGGTACACCTTTTGCTCCTTGAAATAGCTTTCTTAGGAAACCAAACTTTCTCCAGTTTCTTGTGTTTAACTGTGCTCCACAGATGAGCTGCACCAGTGTCTTGTCTTTAAAAGAGTTTTAAAGTAGCTGCTATGTAATGGATTCCTCTAGAAGAGAAAATTGCTCATAAAAGCTTCTGAGACTTGTTTCAGATTCCTTGTGTTTTGGTTTGCTTGTTGCAAACTTCAAAGGAACTCATATAAAAACTTCGCCTAAAAACATTTTTATAAGAAATCAATAATAAAAAATATGAAACATAAAAATCAAATAGGCATAGATGTAGTATTTCAGTGCAAGCTTTCCACTCCTCATGGTCCAAATTATTCATGGCAGTTCCAAAAAAGTAACCAGGAAATGGTTGCTCTTTTCATGCTTTCCATGGGGTGGGATCATGGTATTTTTCAATCTCAACTAGCCATTTTACAGGAAGTGGGATTTTAAAAGATTGGGTGGAAGAAGCAGCAGATAACGATAGCAGTAAGCACTAGATATTTACGGTTAACTCAGGGAACTGAAGTATATGGTTCAGCCCAAATTAAGAAAACAATGCCTGTAGAATAAAGGATCCTCTCCTTGAAAACTTCAACCAGTGTAGCACTAAAAAGTACACTTGTTTTTGTTAGGAAAGATAAATTCCCTCAACCATAGATTGTTCTTTTAAAAAATCCCTACTTGACCAGTGCTGTGTAAAAGTCCTATGCTCATGGGCATAATGATGGAATATACTGAGACTATGCTATTTATTTCACCTTCTATCATGTCTACACGTATCACTTCAGAGCATAAAAGGGCAGATTGACCCTTTAAAAATAATTGTGAGCCACAAAGGAATAGTAAGGACTGTTTTCGTGACTAGCAGCAGAGTCTCAGTGAGGTCTGGAGACATAGGGGGTGCTTAGCAGCATGTCTTTTGAAGCAGAAGAATCTACCAGAACCTGAAGCATTGACAAATCCTCACCAGCGATGGTGATGTTTGGTGGCAGCAGATTGGTTGTTTTTCAAAACTCACTGGCAGGTGGCACAAGGCTGCTTTGTGACCACAGACTGTTTGTTACGCAGGCCTACCTTATGCAGAAAATAACAACTTTGTAAAGCAAATCACCAGAAATATTTCAAGACTAAAATAACTAATGAAGCAAATTTCAGTTCCCTTATATTTTAATGTCTTTTGAAACATATAGATTTGTCAATTAATCCCCTAAGGCTTAGAATAAGCAAGGCTAAAATTTATGCAAAGTACATTCAATTAAAAGTAGCTATTGTTCGATAAAACATAAGGCTTGCCTTACTTAAAGGATTCATTCGGGAAGTGAGATTTATTTCGTGCAATTTACATACCACCCAACACCCCAGAGTAAGGAGACCGACAGCTTAGATTTGATGTGATAGGAATCCCAGAACAAACAAGGACGGCTCCCTTGTCCAAAGATTGCGGGGGACACTCTTTTTTTTGCTCCTCAAACGATCAAAAGGCTGCCTCGGATGCAGCTTCCATCTTGTAAACTGAACAATTCCACCGCCATCACCAACACGAAAAGAAACACCTTCTGGATTCGGTCGTATTTCTGCCCCGAAAAGCCACGGCATGAATCGACCCACAGGCCTGGCTGAGACACTTACTACCTACCACGGTACCACCACCACCACTGCGATCTCCTCCCCATTCCATGCCCACCCAGTGCGGACTCCACCCCGCTGTTTGCATTCTGGCAGGATCCCTTGGATAGTCCGTCCGTCTCCTTCAATCGGCCGGTTCCGTACCCGGCCAAACGCAGGCGTCTCTGACGAGCTGCATCCCCCCCCCCCCCCCCCNNNNGCATCCCCCCCCCCCCCCAGTGCATCTGCCCGTCTCTCGGCAGCCCAGGCGAAAGCATCGCAAGGCAGCCACGCATCAGAAAAGAGGAGAAACTGCCGAACTTTCCCGCACGTGCTTCCTCCGTCACTTTCGGTAGCACTTCTGAGAACAAAGCTAACGAAGAAACTCATCGAGCGCCCGAGGAAATGGAACCATACAAGTCGAGGCGCCTGTCGTTTTATTTTTCAAAAAAATAAATAAATAAATAATGCATCCCGAAATCGGCGCTCGACAAACGGTAGCGCGGCCGCACTTCCAACGGCCAAGTCGCGAGAGCCAAGCGCCACTCACCCTCGAGAAGGTTTCCCGGCGTCACGTGTCAGAAAGTTCTAAAAACGTACACATGGATTGGCCGCCTTTGGGTGACTGTCGCTTCTGATTGGCTTAAATTGTCGACGTTGTTTGTGTGCCTCCTGAATACACTGGCGGGTTCGCTGTAATGCAGGCTTTGGATTGGTTGCTGAGCGCCCGGGCCTCGAATTAGGGTTCTGCTCTAACTATGTGGGACGAGTTGCTGGAGTTGCTGGGAGCGGTGTCGGTTGGGCCTCGGCCGTTGTTGCTTCTCGGCCCTCCCGGCTCGGGTCGTTCAGCACTGTTGTTCCGCGCAGCACTCGCAAGTGCTTCCATTGTCTCCTCGACTCGCGTGTTGTTTTTGGCACCGCGGGCTCTGGAGCGGCTTCCGGGCGGGAAAGCAGCCGGAGGAGGAGCAATCCAGGTGTGAATGAAGCGGGGGTAGGCTTTGCAGTTCTCAGCCTTCGTGGAAAGTGGACAAGAGATGTTCCTTCAAAATTTCCTGTGACTTTTAATCGTGGGGGTGAGGGATGAGGGGTATGACCGGAAGTTTGGGGTATTTCGCTGCATTCTCTGGCACTCCAGAAAGCCTGAGAGAAAGCCAACATATTTTCTCTCCGTGTGGATTAATCACCTTGTCTGGAAGAATATTATTGGGAAGGAAAATAATTTCAGTTATGTTTCAGAAAAAAATATAGACTTAAATGGGCTCATGGGTCTCAAATGATTAAGACATAGAATGATGTTGAACATCTGTAGGTATAAATGCACATTTTCCATCTGATAACACGTTAGCCTGTTATAGGAATGGGTTTCAAAAGTAGTGACTCCAAGCCCATTTATTGCAAGATGTAAATTGTGGGTTTCAGCTTTTCAGCATCTGGGAGAGTATTTTTACAAAGGCTTTCCTGATATCTATCATGACTTTGTATCTAACACTCTTGGTCGCTAATGTGGTGTTGTTTTTTTGTCTCAAGAAAATCCATTTCCTGTACCCCTCTTCCTTCCAGGAGCTACTACAACTGGTGGCCTCCCTGCACCAAACCTTACCTAACAGCCCCTCCATGATTGCATTGGATGGTTTGGAAGAATACCTGAATAGTTGTTCCAGTGCCTGTACAGCAGCCCAACTTGTAGCCCTGCTGTTGGACACATCTAATCATTTCACTCAGAAACGTAGCCATTTGTCTGTGGGCTGCCAACTGATTGTTTCCATGAGGTTTCCGGGAGAAGCTGGGGAAGAAGCAGAACATTTCTCAGCCATTGAACGCTACTTCCCAGCAAAACTGTGGCTGCATCCAGACACTGGGAAAGATGTTGGTTTAGATAATCAAAGTTTAACCAAGCTGATTAGGGCACAACTCTTCCAACCAGGGACAAAGGATCAAGAATGGATGGTGAAATTTGATGCACAAGGTAGCATGACAATCTCTCTCTTGCCATGCAAAAATGAAAGTGAGAATGAAACAGTTTTTGGAAATAGATGTTCTGTTTCTGAAGTTGATACCACTCTGCCTAGCTCCCAGACTTAAGGATTTCTGGACAATCCTGCTCTGCAGCAAACACACCTTCCATTAATACTGAATGTGATTTTTTTTAAATCAAAGTTTGGGTTTTTCATTTAGACTGAGCTGGCAAATTGACAAAAGAAATTTAATCAATTTTATTGTTGCACAAAGTTAGAGGTATTGTATACTATTTGGTCAATTAGGAGAGTATTCTCTGCACTGTGGAAGGGGTGGTGGCTTAGGCTGCTCCAACTTCTTCTCATTGACATGGATTTCTTCGCCCTTGGAAGAAAGGAGGGGGTCCCATAAAGTTCTATCAGGAAGCTATGTCGAAGAAGCCTTGTCTACTTGGAGAGTGTCAAAACGGCTTTTGGGGACTTAGATCTTCAGCTGCTATTTACTAACTGGCTGGAAATGAAACCAGATTAAGGAATCCCTTTTCAGATTTCAGACCCAGTCTTTGCTTTGACTAAAGTGATGGCCTGATATTCAATGTGCGTTATGTTTACATGGATTTACATGGAAATCAGTGGATTTTCCTGCTTATCTCCACTGAATCATTAAAAAGGCCACCCCTTTTATTGCTTTATTAGTGAACTTGTAAAAATACTTTTAATGCCATAATTTCAGGCACACACATATCTAAAATGCAGCTTTTGCGATCCCTGCAGGTGAAAAATCTTCCCAAGTTCTAGGCTGAAAGTCATGTCTTGGCTGTCATCCAATATAACAGCAAAGCTGAAAAGCTGCATCCCTGCAAAGAGGCTTCTGTTACATTGATAGAAACTATCATTACCATTAAGCAAGGCCAAGCCCGGGACTCGAGCGTGCTGTTCAAAGGGTGTGAGGTTAGATGTAACAGTTTGTGAGTGTAAGACCAGAAGCTGAAATCTTCAGAGACTGCCTACTCTCTCGCCTTCCTGTGTGCTTTTTACAAGATCGAATGAAAACTTGTGAAAGCAGAATGTGCCGGCGAGGAGTTGCTTTCACTTGAGTTCCAGCAGGTTTGACAATACTAGCAAGGCTGTGGTTTGGGGGAGAAAAAATGGGGATAGAATTGATCTACTTTACATTCTAATGTAATAAAGCAAACTCAGTCATGTTAAGATGTGTGGAGTTGGACTCCCAGAATTTTCCAGGCAGCATGAGACTGGGCTACGTCAATAGCGTGTGTGTGTGTGGACTGGTGACATTTTAAGATGGCTGCATCGTTAATATCTACTCTCTTGTGTCAGGTTATGTATATTTTTAATATAAATTGCTTTATATTTTTAATGTGTCAGGTCTGTCATTTTTGGCTTGGCGCCTCATTGGCATCCTGTCAAAAGCTAGTGGGGAGGGGGCACAGGGAGAGCAAATGGGCAATAAACATGTATGGGGTTGTAATGAGAAACAGGGAGGGGGATGACAGCTTGACAAAGACCAGGGAAGTGTGGGCCAGTTTGTGCCAGAGCTCAAGGCCATGCACCCTGAGATTGACATGTGGATTACCCCCAAATACCCCAGCGTTTCTAAAACACTTATGCAGCTCTTCATATGAAGAGAAATCTTTGTAAGTTTTTTCTGCAGGAAATTTAATTCTAGCTTGAGTTTACTGCAACCAGCAGCCTTTAGGAAAAGAACCTTTCACTTCACCCAAATGGTGTTGAAAGTCTTTTTCTCCTAAGGGAGCAGACTGGGTCAGGTCTGATATTATGCTTGTTTTAAAATGTTTTATTGATTTATTTAAGTTTTGTATGCTGCCCAGTGTTACTTGGGCGAGATGGGCAGTTATATGAATTTGCTAAATAAATAATTATGACTATTGGCTACATTGGCTGGGGATGATGGAAGTGGTAGTTCAGCATGTACAAAAGTAGGGCTTTGATCAAGAAGCTTTGTTAAGGGAGATGAATATGGTACCTTGAAGGTAAAATCCTCCATTTCCTGTACTGGCAGGGAAGATATTGTTTTCCCCCACATCTATTTGTGATTTGCTTGGAAGAAATCTGGGCCATGACTTAAGGGGCTTCCTGTGACTAAGGGGCTGCAGAGTTTGCAAATAGGCTGTGTGACCTCTGTATCCTAGCACAGAAATTGGCAGTCCCTCTGTGATTCCCCAGCAACATCTTCTTATGAACTGAGATCACTCGACCAAGGATGTGTGTATGTGACATGCTTTGTATTTTTTGTAGTGGCACAATGGTTAAAATACAGTATTGAAGGCTAACTCACTACTCACTGCCAGGAGTTCGATTCTGACCAGCAATTCAGCCTTCCATCCTTCCGAGGTCGGTAAAATGAGGACCCAGCTTATTGGGGTCTATATGCAGACTGTAAATTGCTTAGAGAGGGCTGTAAAGCACTTTAAAGTGGAATACAAGTCTAAGTGCTATTGCTAAATGCTATTGCTTTGTATGTCCCTCAGTATGGTTCTCAGTTGGCAATGGCTGTGCCTCTCATGGCTGAAAAGATGGCCTGCCTACTGTATCTCATTAAGGAAATCTTAACTACAGTCATCTGTTTCAAGTACCACCTTAAAATGTGGCTTATTTAGTGTCTGTGTTTGCCCAACATCTTGAACTATAAACTATAGTTTATCAAACAAAATGACTAAGTTCACATATCACTAAGCCATTACTTAGTAACCCACGATCAATGCAGGTCTGTTCCTAGCTGATTAGAGCCAAAAATGGAAGTATCCCATCAGATAAAATTGCCCCAAACCCTGGACTGTAGATTGATTTGGGAAATCAAAAAGCACTTTGGAAAGAATCACTTCTGTACTATCACCAAGAAACTGCATTGTTCTGTCCACAAGGTCACCTGGAGTGGGACCTGACTGAACAGAATTTTCCTCTTTCTTTTAGTGCTGCAACCTGGATTGCTGCTCTCAGGGTCTGATACAGTGCTGATCAACCCATTGATTCACAAGGCAAAATAAAGCCTCACATGTTCATCAGCTATGTGATGCAAATAAAACGTAACTATATGAAGTGATAAGGGCTGGGAGAAGGAATGAGAAAGCACGATAACAAATGTAAGCTGATAAAGTATCCTCTTTCAATTCTCTCAAGTGAGTCAGAATACAAGGACCTTTATTTATTTTTAAAGATCTAAGTTAAACATATACACATTTCCAGTCTAAATTATCATAATAATTACAAAAAATACTATATAGGCATGTCAGTGACATTTAAATTAAACTCTTGGTCTGAAACACCTGTGATTTCAATCCAGTGTGCTGATTTTGAAGGAACTCGACACAAGGGATTTGCCTAGAGGAGCATGAACATCCTTTTGAGGACAAATAACAGTAATTTTCTATACAATCCATGCACAGTGACAGTAAACAGCTGGTGGAATACCCAAGCAGTGCTCTAAAAATCTGATAATTGGGGCTTCTTGTCTATCAGATATTTCTTTAACATTTTAGCCAGTTTTTGTAAATGGGGAAGGAAAAGCTATTGAGTGAATTGCAGTTGAATTACAACTCCAGACATCCTGGATTTGTAAGAATTCTTGCTCCAGTCCCTGAATTTTGCTCCCTTCCAGGTGCTGGAAAAAATCCTGCAGTTTCCTATACCCAGATGGTATGTTTAAATCACTTGTTTTTATAATACATCATGAAAGTAGATTTTTCATTTTTTAAAAAAGATAGTCAGTCTCACCCAAGAACTTAGGAAAAGACGGAACCAAAGAAAACAGTTCATTCCTCTCCTTATTCTTTGAGGTGACGTAAAGAGAACACCATCCAATCTTGACAGAGAATGTTGGGGCTGAGTGTTGGGGCAGTTACAGCTGGCTGGAAAGCTGCTACCCTATGCCCCCTCCAATGCCTCTTAAGTTTAACAACTTCAAGGTTTGTATGAACACAAGATCGTGGTCAAAAATAATGTTCGGTGCATAATCATGAAGGCAATTATGGTGTCTGCCTTTTATACATTGTTCCCCATCTGTTTTGTAAACCAGCTTGACCAGCCAGAGCTGTTGTGATCCATGGCTTTCCCACTACTGCAGCAGCTTCTCCTGAGAAGAGCAAACATGGTACGGGATGGCTGGGCTGGTACCTTTTCTGCTTCAGTTTTTCTGGTTTGTGACGGGTTCCATACTTGTCAAGGCTATGAACATGCAATGTAGGTAGGCAGAAAAGGTGGCGGCAGCGGGTGTGGTGCTCTATCACAGAGGTTGGTGTAAAGACTGGTGGGACCAGCAGTGGAGTCCACCAGGCTGTAGTCGGCAGAGATTCCTGAGTCGGAGACCATCTGGTAGCTGCTTTTGAATTGAAGCTCTGCCTGGTGGCCTTGTGGAGAGAGACTTTCAGAACTGGGATCAAACACAGTGTACTCAAAGCTAGAAGAAGCTTGGCTGGGCTCTGTCATTCTTACTTCTTCAGCCTGCAGGTCTGAATACTCGCTACTGTGACTACCCAGCAAAAATGGGGAGCCATTTCCTCCTAAGCAGCATGGCATCACATTTTTATCCAGTACTAGGTAATCATCCAGGGACAGTTCTGGAGCATAAGGGAGCTCTACTACAGAGCAGTGTTTGGGAGGAAGGGGAGGAGGAAGGGGAGGGCTGTCCACTTTGTGGCCATCACATTCGGATAATAGTTCCACCAAAAATGGCTGCTCCTCCAGATAGTGGGTATTTTGGCTCCACCATGGGTAAGTGCTATGATGGCCCAACCACAACTGCAAAAAAAGGGAAATATCTGTGTCAAGGAACAGGATGTGGAACATTCCCTTCTCTCCTTTTGAATTAATTTTTTCACCAGTGTCTTAATATTTTCTTTTCTGCATCCTATTAAATGAATCTCCTTGGTTTTTTACTTTATTGCATAAGCATTCATGTTTCCAAACATTTTATATCAAACTAACTGTATAGCTGGTTAATAGCAATAACGAGAATATGTTGAATCCTGAACATTCAACAGAGCTCCTAAGTCCCACCTTTAGGATGCCAATATTTATTTTTCATTAGGATTCTTTAGCCCCACAAGTATGCTTGTCAAAACAGGTGGCCAGGATGAAATATGCAATGCCTTACCTCTATGCCTATCATTAAGAGACCTAATTTTAAACACCTTTCACTGACTTTTATGTACTCTTCTCTGTTCTAATTGGTCATTAATGGCTTATTGAATAAGTTGAATAAGTTATTGCTGTAAAGTTTCAAATGCTTTAGATTTACAATTCTTTTTAGAGAGTGTGGCACTATTGGGAAACATACCAATTGGTTGAGATTATTCTCATTCTGTATATTAATGAAATCTTTGCACGTGCTTCAATGGACCTTATTTCTCAGACATGATCCTTGTTTTCTAGTGAATCTGGATTTCAATTTGGATAATGGGACATTATAAGAAATATGTTTTAAAACTGTTAGTTCTTGTCCTTTTTCAGATTCCCATAGAAAGTGAATATTTTTTATGAGTGGACAGTTTCACTCCAATGCACTGACATACAAATGCATGCATATGAACAGACACTTTAATGTCGTTTTTCCATCAGAGTCAACAAAATGGACAAGAGATTGCTCTGTACACACAATGATTTTTCATGACATCCTAATGCCATATGGGACAATTCTAGTGCTTAAATTTCTTACCCCATTTAAATTATTTTAAATGCTTATTCCTAATTGTCCTTTTTGATAGCCTCTGATTGAAAGTGTTTGGCCACCAATTTAGAATTAAGAATGTAACTTGAGTGCTCTTAAGAAGACCACTAAAGTAAACTTTGCTATAGTGAGACTAGGAGGAAGTAGGATAGGAAGGGCAGGCAGAAAAATACCTGGAAGTTGCCTCTGTAGATGGTGAAAAGGTCTTTGAATTCATGCTCCGGGGAGGGTATGACAGGCCAGATCTTCTTTTTCAAAAATCTGGTGAAAAATAGTATGACAGAAGAATGCTATTAAAAAAAATATGAAAGTTCTTCTCCCCACCCTTCATGCTTAGTTACGATGTACAACCCTTCATTTCAGTGACCATTCAAAGTTACAATGATACTAGAAAAAATAACTGTTTTTCACATTTAAGGCCATTGTAGCATCCCCATGGTCATGTGATCAAAATTTGGGCATTTGCTAACTGGCATTTATTTATGACAGTTACACTATTCTGGGGTTGTGTGATCACCATTTACAACCTTCCCAGTAGTTTCCAACAAGCAAAGTCAGTGGGGAAACTGGACTCAATGATGTGATTCACTTAACAACTGGAGTGGTTCACTTAAGTATGGCAAAGATGGTCATAAAATAGGGCAAAACTAACTTAACTGCCTTGCTTAGCAACCAAAGTTTTGGGATCAATTGTGGTCATATGTCAAGGGCTACTTGCACGACAGCTAAGTCAAGAAATGCTCTTATATTGGCTCAATCCATAACTCTGGAATAATGAAGGAGAATATCCATTTGATTGATTTCAGTGGGAGAAGAACTCTAGTTTCTCAATGTGACAAAGCTGTACCTGCGGTTAGACATCAGGGTGATGAAAGCCAAAAGCAAGATAATCACAATCAAAATGGCAGAGAGTATCAGAATGAGTGGGTCCAGATCTGCAAGGAAGAAAATCAGGTTAGGTTACTTAAAGTTACTCTAAAAAGGTTATATTTCTTAATTCAGTATCTTCATAGGAAGGAACTGACCACATTATAAAATTACAGTATTGATTAGATAGTAGCTAGTGAAGAAATTGCATAAACTAAGGTAGTAGCAAATTTTGAAAGGTGATCCACCAATACATACTGATACTTTTTCTGGGTTGTAATCAACTATATAGTTTTTCAAAAGTGAACGATGATTAAATGCTGAAAATTAACTAGAAACTATTTTAATTGGATCACCATATTAGAATCTTTGGAACCAAGTTGTGGTGATGGTGCTTGTCACAGCATTTTAAACAGTCAAATTCATGCTCAAAACATATTTTTTGTGACATCAAATAATACCACTATCGTTCATAATGTCTTCCTGAAGGTTGTAATTGAACTGGTAGTGTGGATGAACAAATCTTTTGGATCAAATAGTGAAGCAAATAAGTTTTTAAAGAGCATTTCTCAAAGAGTATGGTGTGGTTATTTTATGTAGTGCATTCAGAAAGTATTCAGACCCTCTTCACTGTCAATTTTGTTATGCCGTAGCCTGATTCTACAGTTGTTGAAATTCATTTTTCTCAAATTAACAGGCATATAATTTGGCATTAATTCATGTTTAATACCAAATTCTAGGAAAATATTAATAGTTGGTAAAAGTGCAATCCTTGCCTCTGGATTAAATATTATTTTCCTGGAAATCTTTCATAGTATTTAATTTTGCCACAGAGTTAAAGACAATAATTCAGTGTACATGCCAATAAACAACAGAGTTTAAAACAGCAAGAAAGAGGCAATGCATGAATAGTTGCCCAGAGGCACATTTTGTTTATTGTAAATAAATAAATGGATCAAGACTGGAAGAATTTAGGAGCTCTGGGGCTGAGAAAGATTCTGGAGCAAAGTTGTTCCATCTCTTTTCAGGCTGAAAAATGTTTTGATTTGTTTAATACTTGGAACCTTGATCAAGAGTAAGAGTTCCAATAATAGAAAAATAGCAATAAAACAAAATATGTGTTTGCTTAATTTATTTATGAAAATATATATGTTACATCAATTTAAATTTCCAAAAATGAATGTTCTACCTACTGTATCAGAAACTACCCACACACATAAATGTAAAAATAAATGGTTTATTGTATGTGCATTATGCATTTTTTCAATGTACAAAAAAATAAAAACTTGAATTCCACAATTACTTGGGAGGCTAATGTTCTAACCAGACCAATCAATATTCAATGACTGAGTTATGATTACCTTTCCCTAAAAATTGTTATGGCTGTCTCTGACTGCTCAAATGGCCTTTTTAAGGATCTGGGGTTTTGTTTATATATATTTTTGGGGGTTTTTGCTTGTATGGAACTCTATCACTTTCTTGCAGAACCTTACGATTCCAGGAATCAATCTTTCAGTTTGAAAAATCTGACTTTGGAGAGATTCTTTCATGAAAGAAATGGATGCTTCCAAGTATAGCAGCAGAGGCAGATTTAGCTCATTTTGAAATGTGGAAAAAAATAGGCATTGTAATGTCAGCAATGGAATGGCCTAAATATACAACTCAAAATACAAATGGCAATTCTGAAAATGGACTCTATGGAAGACATTGAAAATGAATGAAAAATAAAAGCAAATAGAGAACAACTGAGTCATAGAAAATAATCTGAATACCTATATCCACGAGATAGTTAAAGGATTATGTATAGAAATCATCAACACTTTTTTTATATTGGTGGAATAAAATCAGATAATTTATTATATTTTTAATGCTGAAAATGTTTTCAGGACATTGATCTTTCCTTTTTCAAGCATTAATGTCTTTAACTTGGGAGAAATTTTGATTGAAGCTATTAGTAACTGCTCAGTTACAAGAATAGTGACTAAAAGTTTCAAAGTTATTCTATTTGAATACTAGCACAAAGCACAATCTTTATCTTCTAGAAATTTTCAGGAATAATCCTAAAATAATTTCTAAAACAATTGGTGTAGTAAACAAAAAGTTGGTTACTTAAAAAATAGCTAATAAAAGATGACAGAACTGTCTTAATAATAGCAGAACATATCAGCAGTTTTATCTGGAGCTGCAGATTTTCATTTCAACACTGTCGTAAAGCCTTAAAATTAACAAAGATAAAACAAAAACAATCAGAATTCTGGATGTATCTTGTATTACTTGTGACTTAGTACAGTTGTTAAAACTGGTCTCCGTTGCAATTACTGGTTTTGACTTTGCTCATATTAACAGAAAAATCGTATTTTTAAATGCAGTTAGTTTATGCAGTTTATCAAGTGCTTTCAGTCTGAATGCCTGTTCTTTTATAAGACTGCCAAAGAGGGATTGCTGAGTCTCATTGAATTTCTTCTAGCTATTGCCCCTTTAATTAATAATTTTCTAGTGAGAATCAGGAATTGCTATTTCCTCTTTGTAGACAGAGAAATATACCACCAGTCCTTGATGTTTCTAAACTGAGTCAGGAAAATAAAAGCTTTCCTAGCTGTATTCCAGAAAAACACCTCCTCTTTTTAAATTTAATGCCAGTGTCCTATGTGCAGCTTAGACACAGCTTAGACACCAGTCTAACAAAGGAGTTTGACAGAAAGCCTTGTTGGCAATGAAAAGGTTAGGAAAGTAAACAAGAATATTGCATGAAATTGTGTTGCATCCAAAAATCTTGAATATATGTTTTATTTAGTATTCCATTATTTTTCTGGACACACTTAAGAATTTTTTATGTATGCCATCAAATTTCCCTGACAGAACATGTTTATCTCCGAGGTCTTAAATACTCAGTATTTCTTTTTATTGAGGCATTATTTTTTGTTAATTAAACTCATTTTTAGGCAAAAAATCCAGACAGAACTGTACAATTCTTAGCAGAAGGTCCTTTTGAATGAGTTCCCTGGGGAGCAAATATATATGACTTTGCAACATGGACACTCAAACTTTGCAGTGCCATAACCTCCTAAAAAATAAAATGTGATCCATCCCAATTAAATGAGGATTTAATTGGGGCTATGTTGGGAAAAAAGAATATGCTACTGACTGAAAAATACATATATTTTTCTTCAATTAAGCTTGCTGTTTATCAGCACTATTGGTCAATTGATTACCTTAGTTTTTCTCTTACAATCCACCCATTTCAAGAGAGTAGAAAATTAAAATATCAGATAAAAATACAGTCGTTCACTATCGTGTACATTTGTACAAACACTCCAAAGACTATGAATATTACATGTCATGCCATAACTGGTAGGAAGCCATACCAATTAAACCAGTGGGGTGACTGTGGGTTGATTTGGCAAATGACTAGATCTTCAAATGCAGCAAGTCTCGCATGTAGATGACTTTGTGCCACAGCTCAGGTTGATAGTTAATTCTTCCAAATATCCTTTTGTTTTCATTGGAGATTTTCTATGCTTTAATTCACTGCATATAGTCCCTAACTTAAAACCATGTATTTAGTGACCATTTGAAGTTACAATGGCACTAAAATGTGTCTTATGACAGGTCCTCATACTTATGACCATCATAGCATCCCCATAGGCATATGATCATGCTTTGGGAGTTTGGTAACTGGCATGTATTTTCAATAATTGCAGTGTCCTGGAGTCATCACTACTTGTGACCTTCCTGTACCGTTTCCAACAAGCCAGGTCAATGAGGGAAGCCAGTTTCACTTAACAAATATGTGAATATTTAACAACTGCAGTGATTCACTTAGCAACCATAGCAAAAAGGTTGTAAAATCAGGCATGACTTACTTAACTGTCTTGCTCAGAAACAGAAATTCTGGTCCCAGTTGTGGTTGTAAGTCAAGAGTTACCTGTAATATTCTCATCCATATTAATCTATATCAGTGGGACTTCCTCTGATGCATGATTTTCAAACCTTGATGAGATTATGAAGTCTCTTTGGTCTTCATTTCTATTTTATCTTGTGCTATATATTGTTTTACCGTAGTTTATTCCATACCTCTTTTACTCTGGTTTTTGTTCTTTATGGATTCTCTGTCTTGGATTTGGTAATAGTTTCTGTGTTTCTTTTCTTTTTATTGTGCTGATCATTGACTATAATTAAAGTAAAATTGGTTTGATGGTATTTTTAGCCTAATTCTACACACACACACACACACACACACACACACACACACACACACACACACAGGCTTAGAATCAAAATCACATGAATTACTAGTACTGATTTATAAATCCTTAGTAAGATCACACCTGGAATACTGCATCCAGTTTTGGTCACCACATTACAAAAAAAGGTGTTGAGACTTTGGAAAAAAATGCAAAGATGAGCAACTAAGATTATTAGGGGCCTGGAGACTAAAACATATGAAGAACGGCTGCAGAAATTGGCTATAGCCAGTCTAGAGAAAAAAAAGGACTGGCAGGACAAGGTAGCAGTATCCCAGTATTTGAGGGGCTGCCACAAGTAAGAGGGTGTCAGCTTATTTTCCAGAGTACCAAAAGGCAAGACAAGAAAAAATGGATGGAAACTAATCAAGGATAGTAGCAACTTGGAATTGAGACACTTCCTAACATAAGGACAATTAACCAGTGGAACAGCTTGCCTCCAGAAGTCATTGCTGGATGTTTTAAGAAAAGAGAAATGGTATAGATCTATACCATCTGAAATGGTATAGATACTCCTCCTTGAATACGGGGTTGGACTAGAAGACCTCCAAGGTCCCTTCCAACTCTGATTGACTGAAGATAAAACAATCTCCACGTAGCTTATCAGATTCCTGTCTCCCCAGAGCTTTCAGCCAACATGCAGCTCTCTCTGTTTGGTTTATACCAAAAGAGGAGAAAAGTGTTTCTTGGTTCCTTTCTCCTGAAACAGGAGGTTGGTACTTTGCCAAGAGCAAGCACCACATAATTTGTAGTTTTATATATTTTTCCATTCTAGAGAATGGACAAATGAAGGAAGGGGATCTGGTAGGTAGTCTCACCAATGAAATGTATAAGAAAAATGCATATTCAAGCCACTGACATAGCAATGGAGGGAAAAGCTGGTTTTATCAGAGTGCAGGGAAAGGAAAGCTCAGCCTTTACCACCTCAGTCTTTACCACAGTGAGACCACTGTGCAGCATAGGTCTAGGTATTATGTCCTTCAAGAGAAGAAACGTAGGGCTCAGCTACCATGGCAAGTATGTTTAGTTAAGAAGTTTGCACTTGATCTGAAAGGCCAGCTTCATTATCTGGAAATGTGCATAATTCTAATGTTGCCTCCAGTGGCTGAAAAAAGTAGCCGTGATGGCTTTTAATCAGTTTTGAATGACATGTTAAATATATCTATATTTTGATGGCAAGGACTATTTTGGCAATACTTATCTATGTTTCAGTTATTTTTATTTCACCTGTGGCAATACTGAAAGCTTTCTTTGCCCAACCCTCATGCAGCCAATATCCCTGTTTTCCCACTATTAACAAAATATGGAAATGGCAATCCTGAGTAAGCTCACAATAGGCCCTCTTCCTGAAACCAAAATGCAACCAAGACCAACTACTATTTCAGTTACTCTGTGAGTGAAATAGTACAGTACCAGAATATAATTGATTGCATTCGAATTACAGAGAATCATAGAGAATTTAATAGTTTTTAGATTCTTCCACCCCCAGATCACTTGCTTTGTTGGAGCGGGGGGGGGGGGGTTGTGTATTTCTTTNNNGGGGGGGGGGGGGATTTGTATTTCTTTCTCCTGAGTTGGAGGACCTTTTTATGTTTATAGGGACCTCCATAAGAAAATGATTTATTTCCGCCATAATAATGTGGAACCAATTATTGAGCAGAATATGTAGCTATTAGAACCCAAAGATGCTTCATGGTGGGCTGATGCTATCTAGAATGTGTTTTATCACCCTGTGAGTCTTTCTGAGCTCTCCAGAGAAGGGTGGTCCTGGGTGGTCAACATTTAACACCACAGATAAATGGGACACTTGCCATTTGGTATTGCCACTGATACTTCCTGTGACCATTCACTCCAATAGCCATCATAGCTGACTCCATTAGGCTTGGCCCGAACAGCCAAAGTGTAGTGAGTACCCCCTTTGAGATTCAGGAGGTAATATGTCTGCCCACTGGTACTTTCCACCTGAGGAGAGGAGAATAAAAACTGAGTTAAGGAGGAAAAAAAGCACGGTGTGTGTGTGTGTGTGTATTAGAGTCCAAAAACAAAAGGTCAGAGACTTACCCGTTGGGGTCTGTAGCCCTCAGGGGAGATGGACACTTCATAGCGGATACTGTTTTCCATGTATGCAATGGGGGGTGATTGCCAGCTCACATTCAGCTGTCCAGAGGATTCCATAAAGTGCACTGTCAGGTTAGAGGGGGGGTCCAGGAAAACTTGGGACAAAAGAAGAAGAAGGTGAGAGCAGGCAAGCAACGTTCATTTCTCCAGTTCAACAGATACATCAGGCAGTGGCCCTGCAGCTCCTATTTCCCATCTAGGACAGACCACAATTTCTAGATCGATTTCCTCAATTAATGTCACTCTAACGTTCCACCCTAACCCAGATATGCTGTTTAGGACAATGGGAAGCTCAGGACACCTTCATGGGTCACCTTGTCATGCTGAGTATAGATGTCTTCTGACCAAAATGTAACCCAAACCCAAACCTAAGTAATAGCTTAGTGTGATGCAGGAAATTAATTTACTGTATTGAGCCTGGAGTTTTTCCCACCAGAATATGTTGGTTCATTTAATAACTACCTGATATATGAATATTCAATCACTGAATCTTTTCTTGATAAGGAGACAAACAGATGGGAAAGTTTGATTTGCCTGGTTATACAATAGGGGAATAAGGACTCTCTTACAAGCAAAATTTAAGAACGTATTCCTTGAAAGATAAAAATGCTTAAAAGTGCTTCCAAAAAGTCATATTATCATCTTTTAGTTGTAATCTACCATGCTTTCCTATTATTCCTTTTTCTTATAACAAAAATAATCCAAGGGGAGAAAGAACAAAATAGCTCACCCCACTGAGCTCCTGAAAAAAACATGGGCAATCCAGCTAATAGATAAATAATGCTGGTAGCTCCTATTTGCAAACAATGGGAATCTCAGCTTGGCGACATTCACTTGTGGGGAAAAATGTTTTTTTTTCACTCATATTCTGCAGCATGTGTCTACTGTATGAGAAGAAACCTGCAGAGGATGAAGCAGTTCTAGTCTTGCCTCCAAATTTTGAATGCACTAAATATGGATTCTTTCTATTTCTGGGTTAGAAAGGGATCAGATTCAAACACACATGAACATACACAGAGACATACAGACAGACACTCAGCCATCTGCAGAGGGCTTACCAAGTCTTTCCACATATATTGTTCTGGTGTAGAGGGTGTTGTTGGAGGACAGCCCTTCAAAGACTTTGATCTCCAGGGGGCTGAAAGCTGAGATGTCCCGCCTTTGAAAGAAGCAAGTGTAGAGTGTTGTATTCCTGGATGTGTTCTCCACAGTCAAATTACAGGACTGCAAGAAGTTGTCTTCCCTGGGTGAAATCAAGGGCAAAATAGGATTAATCTTGGGAGGAAATTATTATGAAGCCCCCCCCCCCATTGTTCCCAGCAGAAGCCACAAAGTCAAAGCAAGAGGATAGATTTCCAGTCTTGAGGTTGGAAGGTTGACTGCTACTACATAATGTTTGCTATCTGGCTTTTTAAAAGCTCTGTGTCAACACTAATTAAAGTAGGGGTCTTCAAACTTAACAACTTTAAGATTTTTGGACTTCAACTCCCAGAATTCCTCCTCCAATCATGTTAGCTCAGGAATTCTGGGAGTTGAAGTCCACAAGTCTTAAACTTGCCAAAATTGAAGACCCTTGAGTTAAAGCATGGAACTGGCATCTGCAAGTATTTTAATAAGGACCTAGATGATTGTTTCAAATTCACACGTGAACTCTTCCTCATTTTACAATTCCTGATTGGGGCTTTTCTCCTGAATGTCTAGCAAAGGATTTATCAAATTGAGACTTAGCTGGCTGAAAGGATGATACTAGTCTGCTCCCTATATTAAGTGAAAATAGGTCTGATGTGGCAGGAAGTACAGATCACAGGAAGGGATCAGAGTCAGATGGGGCAAGAATTTGTCAGGGCTAGGTGGATTTAAGACAACGAAGTAGCATTTGACATTCTTAAGAAAAACATTTGGAATGAGACCATGGCCTGAGACAGGCTGACTCTACTACAGTGTATACTACAAGAGCACTTACTCAAATTTGTAGCCAAAACTATACATGCTCTGGTTTTTTGGTTCCTTCAGAAGGTCTGATACTTCCCAGAAACAGGCCAGATCTTCTAGCTGTTGGGTGAAGCACTTGGGGTTCAAGAGCTCTTCTGTTAACAAGCGTGCAACTGGATGCAAAGCAGAGAGACTCAAGTTTAATGTTACCCATTGATATGGCACAGCAGGGATCACAACATAACCATCGCTATTTGATCACTGTGCAGCAAAATTGTATCTTCTGAAGGTCACACAAAAGAATGTTGTAGGGGGGTTGCCAATTATGCCAGTCTGATATGTTCCCCCAATTAATATGATCCCCCAATTAATATGTTCCCCCAATTAATATGTTCCTCCAATTTTGTTGTTGTTGTTTTGCCTCAGGCCTCAGGCAAAACAACAAAAACAAATAGCCTAAAACTAGTAGCATTAATTGATTTAAGTCAGAAAAAATAAGTTGGTTATTTGAAATGGAATGACCGGAAATGTAAGAAACTATGTAAGTTACAAAGATTTGTAAAAAATGAAGAAAATACCCCATTATAGTTTGGTTAGGTCACATCCACATTCATCATGAACAGTTATTTTAAAATGTCTCTAGGGACTGAAGTGTGAACTGCTTATAAAAAAAACTAAAGAAATTCAGTCTGCAAGACTGTGCCACACAAACACATTTAGAAAGACATAAAAGGGAGGGGGCTAGTTCCTGCTGTTTCTCATCCAGATGTGGTATTCAGCAGGTTCTGACCAGTTCTGGAGAATCAGTAGCAGAAATTTTGGGTAGTTCGGAGAACCAGCAAATACCACCTCTGACTGGAGATTTTACAGTATCCTTCCCCTGTCACGACCACCAAGCCCACAGAATTGGTCGTAAAATTTTTTGAATCCCACCACTGTTCTAATTCAACCCTTATTTACTATGAACTGCAATTCTCCTAATATATGATTCCAGGGAAATATACTCCCTATATGCTTGGGAGAAAGCAGCTACTGCTTCCAGATACGGGCTGTAAAACCCCAAACAGCTACAATATTAGGGGGTAACAGAGAGATAAAGAAATCTCTGACAGGTTTTTATCTCTCTCCCAGGCCATCTCGTGGCCATCTGATCTTTGCAGCTCAGCCTTGAGAGCCCTGCAGTGTTGTACTGCATAGATTCCTCATTGACTATTCCTGGGTTGGTCTTTTGTGGGTTGGAGTGAAGCTGAAAACTAGTTTATAGTAGCTCTGTGCAAATCCTATCTATTGTCTTCCTTTCCAAATGTAGGTTGAACTGTACAGCATACAGTATACAATACAATAACATACAGCATACAATAGCATCCAGTGTAATACATTGTAAGGCTGAATTGAGAAATAACTTAACAGTAACCCGCTAGTGCAGTCCCTTGCTAAAGTTATAGGCTATAGATGAGTTTGGTTCAAAATCCCAGTAAAACATCGCTTGCAGCTTGCAGGGGGTGTCATAGCAAACTTTGATCTACTTAAATTTTATTTTTTTCTGGCTGAAATAAGTTCCTGCTTGCATGACAGAGCTTTCTGCACTGGGCTAAAACTAAAGAAAATAAAAGCTTTTCTTCCCAAACAGAAATTATAGCATAGTCTTGACTGTAATTTTCTTTTCTTTAAATTCCTTCAGCAATATGTATATGTCTTAGGGCCATGTAGCATTGTGTTTTGGATTCTAGCTGGTGGCAGTGGATCATAAAAACAATATATTGTTTGGCAGAATCACATAATCCACAATACTGTATGCATTGTACAACTCTACTTCCTTATGAGTACATATGCCTACACATACACAAACACAAACACACACACATAACAACCATCTCCATCTGACATGTGTTTCCTGAGATAAGGGACTCTGTCCTTGCTTTCTGTTCCCGCCAAAGGTAAATTCACATCAACCAAAAGGTTTAGTTACACATAGGAATGCAGTAAATAAATGAATACAAATAGTAAGGAATCGGCACATAGCATTTGGATTTTTGTTGGTTTTGTCTCACATTCCTCATGTTTTTCTGTATACGAAATAACCTGCACAAGCATAAGTAAGAAGAACTAATATACATGCTAGAAATTAAATAAATGTCCTGGTGAGCATTTTCTTCTGGGATTGCTGAACTGGCTAGCAAGATCTGACTATAATTTTTTCACCACTTGTAGCACAGGGTTGTTTGTGAGGAAACAGGAGTAAACAACAGGACTCCAGAGATGCAACAGACTATGTGATATTTGTGCCCCAAGTTTACACATAGATTCCTCTAGAAGCTAGCTGCATTAGTTCATTTTAAATGAATGGGATCTGGACAAAAGGCTTCTTTTGGGTAGCTTTGAATTCAGTCTGGAGATTCACAAATCAAACACACACACACACATGCACACTGATGCAAACACCCCCAAGAAAAAGTTCAAGTGCTCTTAGAGAGTATACTTGAAGTGGGGGGAGTGGAGGATTAAAAGGTGGAAACCTAAGCACAATAGCTCCATTCTAGAGAAAGCAGATGTAAGAGAGAAGACTTGTGATGAGTCTGATAGATATTTAGAAAAATATTTGCTAGAGAGAGGACAAGACAGAACAAGATGGAGCGTGAATATCCCTTTAATTAGAAGCAAGTTTTTAATTCCTTGGCAAGAAATCTGCATGTTTTGAGGCAATTTTTTCAAAGATCCCTATGGGACAATCCCTGGGCCCCGTTGCAATGCACAATGTACTTGAAAAGAAGAGGCTGAAGTAGCACGTGCTCACCAGTTTAAAAAAATACCTTCATTTCCAACTGTTAGATTGGGATCATATGATTTGAGGCTATTTTCAATGGAATTTTTGGTTTAAACAAGTGGACTCTGACTTAATTACCCAACCCAGGACACTTTGCAGCCTACAATGTAAACTAAAGCAGAGTTTAAAGTAGCACAAAGATTTGCTTTATTAGCAGAGATAGATCTGTCAGGATTTATTTTTTATTACAAGTCCTCACTGGATCTTGTAGTCATGAAATTAAATTGTGAAAGATCCTTACATACACAAATGCATAAAGAGTGACAATTCACATGTGCTTCACAACCTATGATTATATTCACCCATACTTCTGCATATTTATGTAACATAGGTCATGTTCTTCTATGGTCAGGGTGAAACCCTTTTTTAAAGTAA
Organism: Laticauda laticaudata; assembly: GCA_004320025.1. Lineage (NCBI taxonomy): Eukaryota > Metazoa > Chordata > Lepidosauria > Squamata > Elapidae > Laticauda > Laticauda laticaudata. Next base: position 132,362 of record BHFT01029453.1, read on the forward strand.
GAATTTGTTCCATGTTATAAATTCCATATGTCTAACTGTTGTTTTAACAAATCAGTAACAAGTATCAATCCATGACCATATAGATAAAATGAAACAAAAATTAGACAGCACTTTTTCTATTGTCTTTGTATAAATTAATATTTTTGGATTTCAGAATTTTAAGACAACCATAGCAGGGAGAAACCATCTTGAGATGGAAAATATATGGTGATAATGTGCCTGGGCTCTTATACCTGTTTTTGCTGATGTATGCAACACAAACCAAAAAATATTGGAGATGCTACTAAGGATCTCTGTCACTTTGTGTAATGTCTCTTTGTGATCCACCCCTCACCCCACTCTTGCTTAAATGGCTATAACTAAGCACCAGCCTTTTCTAACTTGATGTTCTCCAGAGAAAACATTTCTTAAAGCCTGTAGCCAGCATGGCTTTTAGCACTACTGGAAAAGTGCTAAGTTAAATCTGAAAGGCTGCTGCAAAGTTGCCAGCTTTGGAATATCAAAGCATGGAAGGAAGGCTCAGGTTGTCCCAATCAGTCTCCAGGGATCATCCCTTTGATGCTGCAGAGCACTGTTGATCTCTGTTCCTCAACAAAAGCATCCCTCAGAAGTTTCCTCTCTTGACCCACTTTGACTGTTTTCCCTTGCTCCATGTTAACAGTGCAATGGCACGTTAACCTGCATAGGGAGGGATTTTTCAGATCCATGTGGCCTTACAAGAAGCTACTCTCAGACAGAAAAGAGACCAAAATGGTTTCTGCAACAATATTGCAGGAAACCATTTTTCAATCTGCCAACCTTTTGGAAGTCTGGTAGCAGTTTTTCTGACTTGCACATGTTATTAAAAGGCACATAATTTCATGAGTTCCAGCTGACTTTATTCCATGCATAGAGTGGCTTTTCCTCTCTTGACCCCTCATGATTTTTGATACATAAACTAACATGACTCTCCTCTTCTTCCTCTGTCTGCCAAAAGTGTACAGGCTTACTTTGACAACAATAGTATATAGTAAGAGAAATAAAATGACAAAGAAAGATACTTTGGACATACTTCAGATAAGACAGGTTAGATCTGATTTGATTCAATCAGTTTTGCATAGGGTGACTCTCCTTTAAAAAAAAAAATCTCCCCAGTAGCAGTGTTTGCTAAACCCCAGCATGGCTGGCTGTGGAGTTCTGGAAGTTGAAGTCTACATGTCTTAAAGTTGCTGGGAACACTGCTGTGGCCCAATATGAACTGCATGAATTCAAAGGTGCTAAAAGCCATGGCGGGCTGGCCTCAGATGCCACCTCTTGACAACATGGTGCCTCTGACTCTTCATTCCTTGACACTATCTCTTCTGCTGCCGCCACCCTGTGATGACACTCACCTGCCTCCCTCCCCTTTGCCCTTATTGGCCCCATTTAGCCCACCCTGCTCAAGAAGGGTACCTTTGTTATTGAAGTGTGCACCAAGATTCCTTGGGCCCTCCTGAAGTGAGCCAGAGGCCCAAAACACCAGGATCAAAAAGGCAGCAATAGACCTCCAGTCCTGCTCCATGCTTTGGTGGGGGGAAGGGCAGCTGTTCTTCCAGAAAAGACTTTTCACCTGCTCTGCCAGTTGGTAACTGACTGCAGAAGCTGATGCCTGGGTCTTTGCTCCACAGCTGGAGGCTGCAGATAAGAGGGCGGGCTCTGGGTTGAGAGAGGTAGTGGCAAAGCAACAACAACAAATTGCTGAAACTGCAAGCAGATTGGAGCCCCCTCTTCACCTGAGGATTTCTCTTATTCATGAGAGTACTATCTTCTTATATTTAGAGTAAGGCTATGTCAAAGTTATTATACACCAATAGCAGCTGCAAGTGAAACTCCAGGCCCAGCATGCTTCCAGTCCACCTCAAGTTTGAAACCTGCTTACTTTCCCCAGATTCTTGGGACTATCTGTCCTGGGTCTGTGTATGTCCAATGCCATGCTAAAGGTGTTCCTTTTGCTATTCAGTGTGTAGTGCAGGTTGTTCCTAGTTCAGAAACAGAATGCCCCAAAGGCAAAAGAGAGGAAAAAGATTGTTAAAAATCTGATCAACAAAATAGGGGTAGACATAAAGATTATGTTAATATCAGGGAGCCATAAACATTATGTTAATGTCAGGGAAAATTTCCCAATTCCAGGAATTCGCAGGAATAGAATCTTTCATTGTTTATGTTGCATACATTCATTATTTGGGACCTCACATTGCACTAAAATACAATTGTGATATATTTGGATTTAGCTCTGATATTGTAGGAACTCAGTTACTGGAGCTTCTGTCCCCCGATTTATGCCTCCCAGTGGCTGTGGGAATAGAACATAGGATAATAGGATTGGGAGGGCCCTTAGAGGTCTTCCAAACCAACATCCTGCTTGTGGCAGAAAATTCTATTCGTTCCAGACTTTTTTTGAACTTGATGGGATGTATACACAAGATCACAGAAAGAATAACAGAACAATAGAGTTGGTCCTCCAGTCCTGCGCAAAGCCATTTGAGACTAATCGTTCTGTCAAGAAAGTTCTCCTTATTTCTAGGTTGCTTCTCCCCTTGATTAGTTTTCATCCATTGCATCTTGTCCTACCTTCAGGTGCCTTCGGAAAATAGCTCGATTCCCTCTTCTTTGTGGCAACCTCTGAGATATTGGAACACTGCTATCATGTCACCCTTAGTCTTATTCATTAAACTAGATATACCCAATTCCTGCAACCATCTTTCATGTCTCTTTGCTTCCAGCCCCTTAATCATTTTGTTGCTCTTCACTGCACCCTTGCGAGAGTCTCAATATTTTTTTTATGCTGTGACAACCAAAATGGATACAATATTCCAAGCGTGATATAGTATCCTCTTTCAAATCATCAAATCATCTTTAAAGGAAGTATTTGGATATGCAGAGAAAAAGCATATGTCTAGCCAAAGACTGGGGGATAAAGACATGATACAGATTATGCTCTCTGACTCTTCTTAGTGCTGTAGGGGAAAGGGCCATTCTTTGGGGATTCAACTGGGCATCTTCATGTGATGATTTCTGATGGCATGGGTAGCACAGAGAGTGGAAAATAGGAAAACATACAGAAATGATTTCTTTCAGTTCTGAATCAATTTGGAAATGATTTCCCTTTGCATCCTTCACCTTTTGACCAGACCAGTGGCCAGTGGTGAATGTGCAGTCTGTTAGGTGAGAAGGTGTGGAGCTGAAGGCGAAAAGGAGGAACTATAAACCGAAAGTTGTTTCGGGATGATAAGAGGACTTCTTCTGCAGAGGACTTGTTTATTTCAGGCACTTGTACTTTTTGAAAACAGATATAGCAGAGCTGTAATCCCTTATCTGATCTCCCCCCTCCCCCCAAAATTGGCTGTTATTCAGCTTTTTAAAAAAACTTATTTTCAAAGAATTTTTTTCTCTTTATAAATACATAATATATTTTGAGGATTAAAACTGAATGGAGGTCACCAGTCTTCCACCAAAAAAATAAAATGAAATGAAATCTTAATTACTAGATTTCTACTTATTCCAGTACAATTTTCATCATTTCAGTAGAATAATTTATGACACCAGAAATCTATTTTACTGTTGCAGTTGTTAAACAAGTTGGGTTTCTTGCACTCTCTGAACTTGTTTGTTTTCTTGCAGATTTTATTACCAGACTAGGTAGCTTCAGAGTGAGGGAAAGTGAGTTTGCTGGATATTTATAAGATAAATTATCAGATAAACTATCCAAGAAGAATCAATATCTTAATGAAGGAAACTTTAAGGAAGAAGTGACATCCTTATCAAGACTGGCAGGGCAAGCTACTCTCTATAAACAGCCAGCAAACCCCATTCTCCAACACACTGATGGTGTTACTCAGGTGGATAATAAAATGTGTCTGCAAAACAAAGCTCAGAGAACATTTCCTAGTCTATTTCATTACCATGTCTTTTTATCTAACCATTGATAAAATAAGTCCCATATCATATAAAATTGTT
>BHFT01029455.1:0-25378 GCA_004320025.1 Laticauda laticaudata
ATCTGTGGATTAAAAAAAAAAAAAGGACTCTGCTGCTTTTTGTTGGTAGCATACATAATCCTGAAACTGTGGTTATTCTGTTCAATTCCATATTTTAATTTGATCTTGGAATTTATCCTGCAGAATGGGATAATACAATAACATTCAACATTCAGTTTGGTTGAGAAACTCCATTTCTACAGTGCTTTCCAAAACAGTTGTGTTTAGAAGCATATCACCTTCAAACAATCTTCTAATCCATTTTATACCCCCATCTTGCACTTTTTTGTTTGTTTGTTTGCAGGATTGGAATTACAGAAGGAATTATAAAATTGTGGGTAGGTTTCTTTTTTGCAGATGGATTTTCATAACTGAAGTGAACAGATATGTAAATAGCACAAACTACAAAATAAGCATTTTATAGGTATGGCTTTGTAGTTCAAAAACCAAATATGTACATAATAGTTTCTAGATTTCTTGATCTTGAACAATAAAATTTACATAAAATCCTGATTATACTTTTATAAAAATAACAAACACACAGGGTACTTATTAGTTGCTTGATGAACATGATAAATATTCATGGAGATGTGTTGCTTCCCCCCACCCCCTTCTTTTCTCTCACCAAAGTATGTAACACAAAACCTGGGTTAGAATGCCTGGGATGCAAAGCCCTGAGACAATAAGGAAGATTTATACAAAGATGGAATTATTAAGTCATCACATTCACCTCCCAAACTAAGCCACAAAGCACCCAAGGCCAAGGCAGATTATTTCTTCTTCACCTTCTAGAAAGAATGCCAGCTCCTGGGTATGCAAGGCTGCACAAAGAAGCAGCTTTTGGAACCAGGGGAAAGAATGCTATTAGCTTAAAGCTCTCTGTTTTAATTCCATGAACACTTACCAGGAAATAATCCCTACACAGAATTATGTTACATATGGGACATTCTGGTCATTACATTTCAAAATAAACCCTTTAAAGACATTTTACAAATAAGAATAGTAAAGTTAACTTCTGCATAAATTCTGAGTTATGTTTGTTCTTGTTATACTTAACTATCTCACTTTGAAAAAAATATCAAACATGACTTTTTACCCAATTTGTCAGGATGGGGGAGAGTTGCCATCTCTTTACTGAATCTTCAGTCCTCCTGCTGATTTAATCAGGCAGGGGGATGCTGAGCTCACATTTGAAAAGATAATTAGGGTTTCCTTGTTGGAGGAGTAAGCTTCCCTTTGCCTACAGATAATACAGATAATCAGAGTTGGAAGGGACCTTGTAGGTCATCTAGTCCAACCCCCCACCCGAGCGGGAGACCGTACACCATTTCTGACAAATAGCAGTCCAATCTCTTCTTGAAAGTCTCATGTGATGATGCTCCCACAACTTCCGAGGACAAGCCTAAAGGAGGAGGGAGTGAAAACTTTATTAAGTAAACCTTCCCTCAATATGAAAGAGTTGAGAAATTACTGGTTGTTTTAAATGTATTGGGTGGGGCCTTGCTCTATGAAAGCTGTTGATTATCAGAATTTAATTAAGCTGTTATGTGGTGTATGGCACTGTGGCTGCTTTGTGGATTTTCAGTGACGATAACTGATGAGCAAGGAAAGAGAGCTATGTAGCCATTTTAGTACTCTTGAATCCTTCATCAGCTTCACTGTCTGCATGAAACTGTTCAAAGTAATCAATATAAACTCCAGGGTCAGCAGTCTGATGATGGTAGCAAAAATTTTGAGCAGTTCGGAGAACCAGAAAATACCACCTCTAATTGGCCCTGCCCCCACTGAATCTCTGCCTCCCGAGTCCCAGCTGATTGGCTGGGTTTTCTTTTGCTGCCCTCCACAGGAGAATGGAGCGGGAAAGCAAGTTAGTGGAGTGGGGAGGGAATGGAAATTTTACAGTATCCTTCCCCCAGGAGTGGGGAGGGAATGGAGATTTTATAGTATCCTCCTGCCATGCCCACCAAGCCACACCCACCAAGCCACACCCACAGAACTGGAAGTAATTTTTTTTTAATCCCACCACAGTTAATACACAATGTTTGATAAAAGAATTAAGCAAGTGAGGTAGGTGTCAGCTCTGGAGCTGGCCTGATTGAGTCCATTTTGAGACTCCAGGGTTGCCACAATGGAGATGAGGGTTCGGGAGGGGGAAATAGTAATAGCTGGGGTTTAGTAGCCAAAACAATATAGTTTCCATTGTGAACCAAGGTCATTCCCACAGGTGGCTGAAGAGAGGAGGAATGATGTTGCCCAAGCAATTGGGTCATGCCCTGATTGGATCATGTGACTGATTGTTTGGGGAAAGGGGAAAAAACTTTACTTTTAATTAGATGAAACCTGCAGGAACATTTAGAGTTGAATTTCAACAGCCTGTGCCAATGATATATCCAATAAAACTATTCTTTGAGGAACATACCTGCCTCAGAGTTCTGTTTGCTATGGGTGTATTACTTGCAAACTTAAGGAAGACTACAGTTCCAGCAGTGTTAACATCCCATTTCTTTTACTAGCTATTTGGTATTTCCAAAATTCTGTTTACTGGTTTTTATGTCCACTACTCATTTTTTTTTTGTTGAAATCAGCCTGGAATTGACTTATTTGGAAGATTCCCTAAACTCTACCTTCATCTGGCCAGAAAGGTAGGATGTATATAAATTTTTAATCATAAAATAAATTAGAATTATCCACAAGTATATTTTAATTGTATTATTTTACTATGTTGAGTACTGCTTGATTAATCTCAAAATAACCAATTTCACTTTATATATTGGTCAGCTAAATTAGTTTAATTTAATTTAAATGATTATGTGATTGCCCATTTCACAACAGTGGTCCTGAGGGATATACACAAATTAAAATAACTATACCATAAAACCCATGATGTTCAAGGTTAATACAAGCTCCAAATTGCAAAACAACAACCTTAATAGCAGAGCTTATCTAACTTTCTGGCCAAAATGCCATGTGGACCAGCAGGATCTCCAAAACCTTGTGAAAGTGAGAGAGAGCAATTCAATTATCCAGAGGGATGTTTATCCACAAAACAGGTATTGCCAGAGAAGGAATGACCCCTGGTTTCAGCAAGATTGTACTAGTTGATAAAGAGACTCAGAGTATGCTTTCTCTGCAAATTTGGTGGGCTGGGCAGAAATAATGGGGATGGGGGAATTGTGGTCCTGCAAGTAGGGCTTCATAGGTGAAGATAATCAGTATCTTGAATCACAGCTAGAATACAAATGTGAATTGTAGCTCACAGAGCAGTGGTATTGTATGAGCATAATGAGAAACACCAAAAACTGCCATTGGGATAAGGGTCTAAAATGCAGGTGGCCAAACTGACAGTTCCAAGGACTCCTACACTGTGCTTCAGACAATTACACAGGACTTTTATGGCTGGGCTCCAGGTGAATCTAAGTTATTTGTCAGATGCTAGAATAGTCCTTACAGTCCTGCTGATGTTTCTACCCACAAGACTCTGAAGGTGTGTCTCAACTAGGAGAAACAGGGGTACTCTGAAGAGAGCGAAATGCCTTTATAAAGATGATAGATACCTTCTCTAGATATTATTCTTCCTAAAAAGCAGCATTTGGGGTCATTTTCCCCTGAAAATCTTGCTTTATATGAGAACTGATTTATATGAGAACTGATAAATGATAACATGTCATTTACTTATCTAAACTAAAACCAGTAGCACTTATTACAACTGATAACAGCAAAATTATTTTAATTCACTGTGAATGGAAAAAATTAGTTTCTTTCAATTTCTTCTCTGTCATGAATCTAATAACAATTTCATTGATGACATTGGAGTTCATTTTTATCTGTTTCACTGTGAAGTTATTTCTTGTACATATTATCCAGAGAACACCTTTTATTGACGAGTATAAAAGTACAATGAAGAAATCAATAATGGGAGGGAATTCTGTATTTTTTCCTCATCATTTTGCAAACATATATCCATTGATGTAAGTATGACCACACATACATATAAGAATTGTTTCATATATACATACAGAAAACCCACTAAATGCTTTAACCCAGCCTAATTTATATTAATTTCCAGATACCATGGCTCAACAGTCAGGAACTAGCTAAAGATTATTTTATCCAGTCTTCTAGAAGAGACTCTCAAAGCTCTTCTTATTGTGACATTCATAATTCCTCTCCTCCTTGCCTCACAGCAGTGGCAGGAGATGCAGTGCAAGCAGAACTGAAGTGGGACTCAATTCAATTTCATTCTGTGTAACTAAGCTTGAATGAAAACATTTTTATATGTTAGCTGTGAGATACACTGACCATTTCTCTGAAGATCATTGACATCTGCATCTCAACATTTTTTTTCTAGCTCAGCTACTTTCTCTCCTGATTTCTTTCCTGAGTCAATTGCTTTAAATATAGACAGCTTTAGGTGGGTGTCAGCCCTTCAAGATAAGGACAAGAAACAAAAACAGCAGGAATTCCAGAAATTGTCTTTATTGTAGCAAGGTAGAATTTTGAAGGCCTCTCCAACTTTCTCTTTGTTGCAAGCAAAGTGGAATTATTTTTCCTTCTTATATTTTATTTTTATTTATTATTAAATGTATTGGTTGCCCACCTTATGCCTCCTCCTTTCCTAGTACTCTGTACTGTAATCACTTCTGCAAGTCTTCCTTTAACAGTTTGGTCCTACCCCAGGGTCAGTTTTATCTTCCTCCAGAGGCACAGAGAAGAAATGCAAATAACACACTGGTCATTTTCCAATGACATATTTTAACTGGTTTAGTGTGGAGTTGGAGATCAATGGTGGGAACATAGAATATAACTTTGATCTGTTTTCCTGACCAATGAGGAAGTCACTAAAGACAACTACATTTTTAAAGAAATCCTAGTGGGATTTTTGGAGAAAATGAGAAAACACTTTCTAAACTAAGAGTTCCAATACATTTAGTGTGACTGCATTGCCAGTAGAAGATTAAACCTGGTTAATGCCTGATTAAACATATTATACGAATATGGTGACTATCCTTGGATACCCTCCAGACCAGATACCCTTTTGACTTTTTATCATTGGTTTGAACCAATTTCCACCACAAAATCTGTGCTGATGAGGTTTGAAATGGATGTTTATGTATAATTAAACTGTGCAAGCTGTTTTATGTATGTCCAAATGCCCAATAAACATACACACACACAATCTAATCCAATATTTTTGTATAAAATATGAGTTTTATGTTTTATAAGAATTCAAGTAATGTATTTTTAAATCTACAGGCTGCTTACTAATAAGTAGGGAAATGTTCTAAAATCAATTATCATGTTTGGCACCAACATGTATCTTCTGCTTTTGACATTCAAACCTCTAGCTACTAGACCTCTAAATTCCATTGTTTCCTATATAAACTATTAGCATTTACTCTCATTCTATAAACTTATATCTCATGATGGCTGATATATGTGTGGATTCTCAAGTATGGATTGATAGTAGTAAAAACTTTCACTGCTGACATAAGACATATTCACCACAGTACATCTAAGTTTAACAATCCCTTTTACACAGTGCATATTAATCTTCTCTTAATCCATAAACAGAACACCAGTCATCTCAGAGACAGGAATGGGCAAGATAATTTCAGTAAATGTTGTTATTACTCAAGGTACAATGGCACAACATTAGAATCAGGATCAATGGTCCAGAAAGTAACTGATAAAACAAATAAATTTCAGTCTCACTGCATTAGTTCTAGATAAAGTCCAGCTGTTTATAATGAAATTTGCATAGTATAGAACTGAAAAGGTATGTTGATGTTTGGTAAGAAGCAGTACCTGGATTCTTCAACTGTGGGATTTATTACTCCAGATCAGATAAACATCACACAAATCAAACTTCAAGCTTTCTCAGTTTGCATATTTATTCTTCTCATCAGGTTTCCAATATCATTATGTTTGAAATCAGTGATGACTGCATGTCAATTGTTGTTGTTCTATGGGGCAATTTGATTACGGTTTCTTTTCTTAAAGAAAACTCATTCTAATTTAAATTACTTTATCTTTCATTAAAATATTTTTATGCAATGATAATAATTTGACTCTGCTAGTAAGTGACCAAGTGGCATGTAGAGAACATATTTAAAACTAATATCTAGTATAAAAGAACTAAGTAACAGAATAATGTTTTATGATTACTCTTTATTCATAAGTGTTCTAACATTCAATTTCCATTAAAGTAAATAAGTAATTAATGAACATCAAAACTAATTTTCAATGTTTTCTTATTAAAATATATAACTTAGCTACAACTGTTGTTGCTCCAAATGATCAATAGAACAAACAAATCAATGTTTCTTTTTTGGGTAATCCTAAAATTACATCGCAAACAAAATGATTTACAAGTATAATTGTTTCATGTTTCATTGATCACTAATAACTCTGGATTCCATTTTGCACACTTGCTCTGGAATACCTGGGAAGCATTATGAAAAATTTATAATTTAGAGTTGCCACTGTACCCTTAAGCAATAGATCAGAAAACACCAGCACAATACCTATATCCTTAAATTTCCTGAAACAGATCCATATGGTTGCTTTGCATTGGCACTGATTTGATGATACATCAACAGTCAAGCAATATATGCCTAAACATTTCAGGCATGTATCTGAATCCATCAATAAAATATTTAATTTTGTATATTCATCTCTCTTTCTTTAAGAAAATGACAGATCAATAATTTAAATTACTTTCTTAAACATACATTTATTTCTCTACCTTGAGACCAATTATTTAATGATATAATATATCTTGACTACATATCAGAATGGTCAAACAAATGGCAACTTCAAATCTGAACAAATAAATGCTGTCTTACATATTGGCAAAAAAAATCAGAAAATAAAATACAAACTGAATAGTCAAGAATCTGTTGATGATCAAACACTGTTCAAGGACCATTGGAGTACTCATCTCTAATGATCCTAAGTTGCCTAGAGCCGCATTGTAACTACATAACATAATCCTACATAACCTTTTTCTCTAGTAATATCACACTACTACTGGAGATACAAACATTTTCTAGACCAATACTTGAATACAGCTCATCAGTCTGGAAACACACATTACGTATCTGATATTAATATAGTTTGAGAAAGTCCAGAAATAATTTCACAAGAAGAGTTCTCCACTCCTCTACTCATTGCAAGAATACCTTATGTCACCAGACTTGAAATTCTAGACCTAGAAAAACTTAGAACTATGCCACTTCGGTCCGATCTAAAGTATAATATAAAAATTATACATAGCAATGTCCTACCTGTCCCAATGAATACTTCAGCTTCAACCATAACAATACAAGACACATAGATAGATACAAACTCAAAGGTGAACCGCACCAAACTTGATTGACAGGAAATACGATTTCAGCAACAGAGTGGTCAATGTCTGGAATACTGTACTGACTCTGTAAGTTTCTTCCACAAACCCCAAAAAACTTTAACGCTTAGACTTTCTATTGACCTCGACCCCTTTTCCTAAGAGGTCTGTAGGGGGCTATGCCATAAGCAACACCAAACGTGCCTACCGTCCTGTCCTATTGTTTTCTTTTTATTTTTCTTATATGTATCCATTTCATGTATTCATAACTATATTTATACTTATACCTGTTATCTCATAATCGCTTGACAAAATAAATAAATAAAATAAAATAAAATAAAGTGATTTAAACCACTGTGGCTGAATCTCCAAACATGTCTAAATTTGCAATGAACTGAAAATATTAAAGAATTTAAAATAAAATATAATTTAAAAATCCTTTTAAAGTATGTGATCAATTAATCAGCTTCTGCTACCTTTTTATGCTTCTGCTACCTTTTTTGGACCAATTTTTTTATTTTAATTAAACTTTCTATAAACGTAATTGATATGTAACAAATGAAGAAAGTGTGGTCTGAGAATGGCACAAAATTTCTTCAAAGTCTTGCCTTTTGGTCTACTGTCAAATTCTATGCAATGCCAGCAAATATTTAGAAGCCATCCATTTTCATAAAGAAGCTGTCCCAGCATTACCAACAACAGTTTGGGAAGGTCTATAGCTTGATCATAAAATAAATACATGCTTTGCTAAAGCATCAAAATTAAAAACAGGTAATGAGGAATTTAATACCTGAAAACTTTGGGAACTACAAACAAGAAATATTAAGCTAGCTTATAGTGTTCTGATCCTTGTGCTACCTATCAGAACATTCATCTTCATCTTAAACATTGTTAGAATCATGTCAAAGGAAGCTACAAATTAAACACAGTAAAGGCAGAATCTTTCAAGAACTACAGATCTTATGAAATTTCTGCTTTCTTATATGAGGTCTTGAAACATTTAAACATTAATACAAATGCCTTGCCACTCACAAGATTTTCATCATGGGGATGAGCAGGATGGTATCTGAGTTCTGAAAAAGTTACTGATGCTGGATTACATGTATACAAGGACCAGTGGTTGATGGTAAGAAAAGGCTCTCAATATGCATTATGATTATAACGCTTTAATGATTATAATGATGATTATGTACCAATAAATCATTGTCAACTGTTACCTCTACATGTATAGATTTTTCTCCCTGAGGATCTGTCCTTAACCTAATTCTTCAGTTCTTCCAATGACGCACACATTCCTATCATAACTAAGTCCACCCAACTTTCAGGCAATCATCTTCTTCTTTTTTCTTCCACCTTTCCCAGCATTAGAACTTTATTCCAGTGTTGGGTCTTCACATAATATAGGTGGGATAAGTTGAGCCTGACCATGTCTTAATGTATGCCAATAAAAATAAATTACTCTTTAAATCTTTCTATTTTTATTTATTTTATTTTATTTGGTTTGTCAATTGCTTACAAGATAATAGGTATAAGTAAAAACATAGTTATGAATACATGGATACATATAAGAAAAATAATAGAAACAATAGGACAGGGAAGGTAGGCATGTTGGTGCGCTTATGCATGCCCCTTACAGACGTCTTAGGAAAGGGGTGAGGTCAATAATAGAGAGTCTAAGGTTAAAGTTTTTGGAGTTTGGGGAAGAAATCTCAAACTTCTCTCAAAAGTCTCTCAAACTTCTCTTCTTCATGAAAAGGACAGACTGTAAATTTTTGATCAAGCTTTGAACAAATACAAAGAAAAGGAAATAATTATAATTAGCCAGATTAAAAATAGGAAATGTACCCAATCATTGCTACTCTAACCTCTGCAAAATAACTTTCCTGCCATATTATAATTTTGTATTTCTTTTTCTTTTCTTTTTTTGGTAACAAGGATATGTGAGGGAATAACAAGAGTAAGATTGTTCACATAGAAAAGAGATACTAGAGGAACCTGGATTTTGCCAATGTTGAAATAACTTATTAATAGACATACTCCACCCTAAACTAATTAGATTACAATCAACATAAGAAATAAGTATAACACATATCAAGGGGATCAATGAAACTGTTATAAACTCAGCTTTGATGTCATTGTCTCATTTTCCTTTGATGTCTCTTTTAAGAGAGAAAAAGAAAAGCTGAGGATGTTTTGCTGCAAAGATAAGCACCACATCACCAAAATGATATAAATAAATTAAAAAAAAACTGATTTATATGCTTTTTTGAAGTTTATAAAATATAATTCTTTTTAATAATAAATATTCATCGATACAAAACCCTCAGAAAAAATACCAAAAATAACAATTTCCCCTTTGGAACTAATTATTGGTTTATGGGGCATGAGTGAAACCAGCTGATGCAAATATTGTTACAATCTTTATCAAAAGTAGAATAAACAAGTATCTGTTGATGTCATTCATTTATATTATTTCACCAGATATTCTGGAAATTTCAAAATCATGCATAGTTGGGCTGCTTTGTGAAAGGTATCTAAAAGCATAAAAACATGATTGCTAATACCTGCAATGATAAACATTAAGGGAAAAAAACCCTGAAAATATTATTTTGTGAGTTGGAAGTGGAAGTGGAATTGAATGGAAGTGGAATTCTGCAGCCAAGTTCATACCCTTCAATATTCCCCAGAAAGCTTCCAATTCTCCAGAGTGGGTTTTAACAGTGTGCAGAGACATGTAGATGAAAAGAAAAAGAATGGAAATGCCATTTCATAATCAGACATCTGCTTATATAAATAAAATTCTATTTTATTTATATTTTATTATCTAATGACAACAATTGATGTTATTTTCTACTGCCTAAGTAAAAAAGTATTATGGTTTGGGGATCACAAATGGAAAGGAACTTAACATAAGACTCCAAATAATAATAAAACAGCCTATAGGTCGAGCAATACAACTAAATTTTTAAAAGTGATTTAAATAGTCTTAGCTGTGTACCTGGAGGAAATAAATTGCAGGCTTCTAAAGTGATATACATGCTGGCAAAACCAAATGGCTTTAATGCAGAATGTTAAATTGGAATGTGCAGCATTGCTACTTCCATTATTGAAGATAGAATACCATTTCATTTTTAAGCTTTAAGGCATGAAAATCACTTAGAAATGGGTTTAGATGGAATGGCATGGCTTACTTGCCCACATCTGCTTGCAAAAAGATGAGAAGCAAAGACATTTGTCTTTCATAACACTGTATGCCATGATCAAGATGATGGTCATCCTGATTGATTTCTCAACATCCTTATCCTAAAAGTCTTTAATAAAGACAGCTGAACATGTCAAGAATTTGCAAAAAACACTGGATCAATTTTTACCGAAGCCATGAGAGAACCTTCTTTCATAAGGTCTGTAAAAGAGATTATATACATAAACTATTTTCAAAGTAATCAATATGCTGATAATAAGAGAGGCTCAGATGAATATTGTTTACCTAAAACTTTCAGTCTTTCTGCTCCAACAACCACTTCATTATCATCTGCAGAAAATAACAATTTCCCTGAAGTGGTTAGCACTTGAAATTTTTGGCTGTAGGCTTCCACTGCTTTGGGACCTAAAGAAAAGAAAGAATTTATTAGTCTGTATGACTAATCTAATTCTGGAAATTATATATAATTAATCTTTATCGAGCATAATGAACAGAGCTTCATTGAGTAGTTTATGCTAATAAACCTGAATAAATAAATAAACATTCCTTGAAATACTGATAAACATGTCTGCCTATATTCTATTATATTTACAACATGTTGCTTTACATCAATTAAACATGTATTTTACATTTGTATTCTTAAAAAAAAATCACCACTCTGTTGTTTGTTACTAACTTGAACACTGTCAAAAAAAAAAAAAAAAANAAAAAAAAAAAAAAAACATCATGAATTTCTCATTACAAGCTAAAAATCCATGAAATTATGAAGCAGGAGCTTCAACATTTCCAGTAAATGAAACACTGGTTCCCCTGTATCTCCATAAAGGGAAAGAAAAGATGTCTAGTAGAGATAATCTGAAAAAGAACTGATTGAATGGCATGGAATCTATTTATGTATTATATTTTTGCAGCATATTATAGATGCCACAGAGTACTATGGCTCATCTTTAACAATACCATTAAGACTAGAACTTGCATCTCCCTTGCATAAAATTCTCATTTAGAAACTGAGGGTAAAATGTAAAGTATATACGTATTTATTACAATACTTGTAGGCCATCCATCCCTACACATCTCTAAGAGATTTACAAAAACACAAAAGCAACCGTAGAAAGATAAATAAAAACAAGAAATAAAAAATTGAATCAATAAATATGGTTTTAGCTTATTCATAGACTGTTACAAAGGGGAGGCTTGCCTCAGTACTACAATAGTGGCAAAACATTTCATAACAAGGGCTTACTATACAGAAAACTGAATTTATCACTTATACTTTAAATGTCTTGTCTGTATCCCTCTCATTGAATTTAGGTGAACTGTTTCAGGCACGTAACTAAAATAGAGGCATAATAAGAGATACAAATTGTCTTATTTCTGTCTTATTTATTATAAGTTGTCTTATAAATTGTCTTATTTATTATTGGCTAAAGTAATTTCTTTTCCTTATTTCTGAGTGACAGCAAATACTGAACAAAGTTCTATTTAAGAAAGCTTATCTCTTCCCCCCTCCCTCCCTCCCTCCATCTATCATCTATCTTTCTAACAGAAAACTAAGCTTCAAAAAAGCCTTCAATACTTCTAAGAAATCTTTTTTGAATAAAATGCAAGACCCCTTCTCCCACAAATCTCCATTTATGTTATTTGCCACAATTTCTGATTAGTCCCATTTTCTAAAAATAAAAATACAGGCTGCTCTTCATTCAACATAAAGTTGGGTATCACTTCTATACCTATTAAGATTTTCTTATTGCTTTAATCAGGAGCAAAATCATATTTAAACAACTATAATACCATACAAAGAGGCTTTCTTTGAATACATTTTACAAAAATTGTAACAAGATCTACATTATAAATTAAACTTCTTCTTCTAGAGACATGCTGAATATCATTTTGGTCAACAATTAATATGTAAGGATGCTGTGTTACAATGAAGTATAAATGAAGTTCATAAGGAGTACAATTATATAAACATTGATAATTACCTGACTAGCATTTTGCTCTTCCAAAGGATAATGCATTTTTACTCTTTTAATATATTATATGTTGGATTATCTCAGTGAAATTAGATTTTTTTTTGCATGACTTCAATAAAATGAAATCCATGGTGGAAAGGGTTATATAGTATTGTTGCAACTGCAAATATGCCTCACTGAAACATATTCCAGTTGTCAATACTATGCTATTCTTTCCCAAAAGAGCAAGGTTAGGACATTATTATGGTATATTATATTACTGTTATTACTGTAATTTTAAAAGTTATCTAGCTAATCTCAGACTCATCACTTGCAGAATAATTTGGGAGCTGATTTTTACAAGTGTAAAGTCAAAGGTCAAGGCTAGGAAATAATTAAATAACTCACATTCAAACTCTTAATGTGATTATATAGTACTGTACTATAGTACCATAATGCTGAATATTATTACATGCTATTCGAACCAGATGTTAACTATTGGGCAGCATTATTTCACAAAGTTCCATAGACGTATGGGACATATAATTTCAAAATGCTAAAGAAAACTGTTGAGTTATCTAATGGTATAAAATTAAAACCTTGTACAAAAGTATTTAATGCAATGTTTTTCTTCTTTGCAAATCAAAAAGAAAAAAGCAAAGGTAATCTGTTAAATAGAGGTAAATGAATTTCAAAATCACGTGAACCATAGAGGTTGTTTTTGTGCTGATATTATTGAAACCTAAGAAGTCTTGAAGAGCAATACATGTGATAGCAGGCATTAGTTTGGGCAGCTAAGAATAAATGTAAAATAAACCTATGTAGATGTTGAAATTGCATATCTACATGGCACCTTGACAACATACCATTTATATGAAAAAAGCCATTAGAGTTTAAAGATGATGGAAAAAACTGTATTATTTGGAATAAAGAAATGTCTTTATGTTTCTAAAGCAAAATCCGGTTATGCAATGGAATAAATTGTATTGTAAAAAGGAATTAGTTCATAGGTTTGAGAAGCCAGTATAGCTGATCCTTGGTTGTTCCAAAAGTGAGAATATAAGTTTTAATTTCTCTATTACTTTTATTGACCAGATGACATAGCAATTATAACTAAATAGTGAATGAGGAAGCAAATGATATTGTTTAGTAGATTACAGAAAAAGTTCAGGAGTAGAAATCTTAGGGGAAAGATTAAGCATTATTTGAGTCGTTAGAGTATAATGAAAACGAATAAAGGTTTTAAAATTCCACAAGCCAAGAAGATTAGCCAATTACTAAAAACACATTTAACATGGAGCATTGTAAATCTGCTAAGACACCAATGAGTAAGGAATTTACACATGAGATATCAAAAGTCCTATGTTTGATAAGGAAATATATAATCCTAATCGGATAGTCTATCATATCTCAGATAATTGGGCTGGAACCAGATATATTTCTTACAGTGTAAAACCAATTGGCTAGGTTATAACGCTGAACGAAATGAAACGCATTGGCAAGCAGCTAATGTGAATACTTAGGTTTTTTAAAATACCACAACCCATTATTCATTATATTTAGAACCAAGTATTGAATTAGTGTATAACTGCCATATTTGCTGATGCAAATTTTGCTACTGATATAATGACTCATAAGTCAACATCAGGTTTATAGTGGTAATATTGAGGTAATGGCTTTTCTTTGATGGGATGGAAGTTCTAGTTTTAGGTAACAACATATTAGTTTATCCACTATGTGAAGTGTGAGATTCTATGTGTATCTTTAATGTGTACACATTACTTAATGATATATTATAAACAATTGTTGAAGGATATTGGAATTACTGTAAGTGATCCATTTATTGTTTGTTTGAAGATAATCAATCTGCCAATTAAATATGGCCTACTAATTTAGCTTGCTTGTTTAAAAACAAGGTCTAAACACACTGATTTGGAAATATTTGAACATTAGACAATTATTTCAAAAAATAAATTAATCAGTTAGAATACTGAACATAATATTGCAGATCATTTCACGAAAGCTGCAAGGTTTGTAATTAAGCACAAAGAGTGTGAGAATGTATCGGCTTTAAAGTAATGATGTATATATTGACCAACCCAAAGGGATGCGTGAATTTAGAATCTGTCCAACATTAGTTGGATGTTGCAAATATATAAAAACCAACAATGTATGTTTTGTAGCTTTAAGACAAAATCATCTGTATTGATTTGTACTGTGTTCTGATTGGTTGAATTGTCTTGCAGATTGCCATTAAGAGGGAGCTAGAGATCCTGGCTTGTTCTCTCTGACATTTCTGTCTCTTGACATCTGTCTCTCTGACATTATTTTGTGCTGTCTAAGGGTTTCTCGTTGCTGTTTATACTTTGATATCTTTGTTTACTGTAAATAACAAAGACAACCGGTAAGAAGATTTTTGTTAATTGATATTTTTTGAAACTATTAAATGTTATATTGACCAGACCATTTATTGGACTGTGCTAATTTCTTGAAAGTAAAACCTTTAACTCAAATTCACTGTGCTGTGTGTGGCTGAATAATTATTTCATAACTACTTTAATCAACCTTTTCCTTGTGCATATCCTTGTTACTAAAGGCGTATCGGTAATATCATAACATGTCATTAAATTAATCTTCTTGATTCTGTTTTTGACAAAACTCAACGATATATTTTTTCATATCAATCGTATAATTTTCTTCAGAATTACAACAAAACACTTTCCCTAATTTAACATAAAAGAAGTTTTCAGATTTAGAAAAATATCTACTCTCTTTGATTCCTGTGCAATACTCTGATTTCTTCCAAATGCAGAATCTCAAATTGGCATGTTCAAAGCAAACTACGGAAACCTAAAGCCCTGTCACACTGCACCATACGGATGGCAAAGAGATGTAAAACAGACAAAACAGCTTGCCAAAATCCATTGTATAACGCGATGTATTCCGTTCTGTACTCCTATGATGCCTCCGTTTTGCCTTCCTTCTCTATCCGTCCAGCAATCTGTCTATTGGACATGGCATCCGCCTCAGAAAGTTTTGAGCTGCCAAAAACTTTTCCGTAAGAAAAGTATCAATTCGTCCGTTCAGCATCTGCTAGCATCCGCTAGGCATCCGTTTCTGCATCCATTACCCATCTGCCTATATTCCAATAGGGCAGCCGCTGCGCGAATCCTGCGCCCAAACTCGCATCCGCGATTTCGGACGCAAGGAGGAAAGCGGACACGGACGCAGAAACGATTGCCTAGCGGAAACAAAGCGTTTATAAAACGGAAAAAACGTTCGCAGAGGGGACCTATCTCGGATATTAAGTGGACTGTCTAGAGGATGCAAAGGGGCGACACCTATTGCCTGCGCTATTAAAAAGGGGGAGCATTCCACAGGTATCCCTCACCACCCTATTGGCTATTCTTAACCATCCCACAAGCATGCAAAGGCTTAACCATTCTAAAAGTTTCCACCAAGACTTTATTAAAAAAAAGAAAATGAAGCAGTGTGTGAATTCAAAGATAGACTTTATTGAACAAGAAGCTAATAAAACAAAAATGACCCAAGTCAAGATGTCCAAATAACAAAGTCCACAGTAGCAGCCAGCCAGTCTCTGGAACTCCTCTTGCGTCACTCGGAGGTGTTTGCCCATTCTCAGGGGTGAAGGGTCCAGGTGCTGTGGAGGTGGGGCTGCTTGCCAGTGCTGCGTCTGAAGCACACTGGGGTTTGCCTGGCCCCAAGAGGACAACAGGTGATGGTGTGTGAAGAAGCTCTCAGACAATCTGGCTCAGACCCGTGTGCTTTAGAGGTCCTTCCTCCATGCCAATGGGGGTCAGCCCCAGTACTGATGACAGATTTTGTACTCGAAGGCCGGGCCTATTGGCTGTGGGGTGACGAAGGAGTAGCTGTAGTGGGAACTGTCTGGTCTGCAGCTGGGTGAGCGACTGACCCGTGGGTTGGCATCGGTGGTGTGGCGTGGCATCGCTGTCCACCACGTAGGCATCCATTTGGCTTGGGGTGGCATCGGTGGCATCAGTTGGAAACCTGGTGGTAAACGGTGTTGCCTGATGACTCGTTTGATAGCTGGCCTGGACTGGGAAGGGTTCTGCCTGTGCTGCCTGGACCTCCTGGTAAAGCCGTACCCTGGTAGGTGAGGGGCTGTGGCGAAGCCTTGGGTATGGAGGGACATCACCTGGGGTGTGAGAGCAGACCATTGGACTGGGTGGAGCAGGTTCCTCTTGGGTCTGGAGAGTTGTGAAGGCAGCTCCGTGATCGTTTCTTCACCACCTGGTACTGGGGATCCGCCATGTCCCTCAGGCGCTGGTTGATATAGGTGAGAAAGGCGCTTGCGGTTGGTAGGATGAGGAGTCGGTGATGAGAGAGAGATGAGAGTCTGATGCTGCGTGCGGATGGTGTCCCTGATTCTTCAGCAGACAAGTGTGGCTCTGCCCCTCCTGCTGGGTCTGCCTTTCTGCCTCTGGGAGGTGCGAAGCTGGGGTGTGTGGATGTGGCTACGGTTGTGCGCGTGGAACGTGATGTCTCCTTTCTCCCACCGCACCAGGGAGTCCTCAACGTGCTCCACCTATGCGTTACAACAACCTGTTCGTGGCGTTCTCTGCCGTGGCACACTCCCAGAAACCTGCCTGGAGACAGGAGACTGAACTCTCGGCTGGAGGAGACTGCGCTCTAACAGCAGGTCTGCAGGGAGATTAAGAGATAAGACAGAGGGGCTCCTTGCTGCTCCTCGATGATGGATCTCCACTCCTCCAGGAAACAGCTGCACCTTGGCCATGACGTTGGTCTCTCTGTGCTGTTCATCTTCACAGTGGCCTGGCCAGATTTCTTTCAGGTCAGCTTCCTCGTACCAGGTGTGCATGTGCTTCCACCCAGGCCGAGAAGGTGCCTATCTCTTGAAGTGTAGCCCCATACTCTCCGCCTTTCTCTCTCCAAGCAGCATGCTTCCGCTTGGTGTCCCGCCAGCCGTTCCCTTCCGCCACAGATAGTCATTCTCTTTCAGCCACTCAGCACCTCTTCCTCGTGTCTCCTCAATATAGCTCCCATCTGTCGACATACGCCTCTCTTCCCTCCTTTTGCAGGACCAGATGGGCCTTCATCAGAGGGGCTCCCAGTAAGGGCTACTCCACCACACCACCAGCCAAGCAGCAGCACCAGCAGGATCATCATCATCCATCATTCTATCATCATCCTCATCATCATCACCAGCAGCATCCATAACTCATCATCAATCAGTTTCATCATCATCTATGAGCAGCAGCAGCACCAGCAGCACCCAGCAGAACCAGGCATCAGCAGCACAGAGTGAGGCTACCAACAGCGCCAGCAAGACCAAGGAGCTACGAGCAGCAGAGCAGCACCGAGCAGGGACCAGCGAGCAACGAGCAGGACGAGCCAAGTTCCAGGAGCACGAGCAGGACCAGCAGCAGCTTCAGCAAGTACGCAGCAGCAGAAAGCACCACTTCCAGGAGCAGCTTCAGGCAAGAGTACGCAGCAGAAGCACCACCGCCTTAGGCAGCAGCTTTCAGCAGGAAGTTCCACACCAGAAGAGCGAGCCCAATCAGCAAGAAAGGCCCCAGCAGAAGCCAGAATCAGGGACCAGGGGGCGGGAGGGTGGCCCTGTCCCTCTTGCCAGGGATGCGCCGCAGGTTGCTGAGCTTTCACTTCTCCCCATGTCTGTGGGGTTGCTGCCTGTCAGGGAGGCTGGCAGGCACCAAGGCTGGCAGGAAGCCTGGCAGGCAGGCATCTGCACCAAGGCTGGCAGGCAGACTGGCTGGCAGGGCCGGCTTAGGCAAGGCACCAAGGCTGGCAGGAAGGCTGGCAGCAAGGCTTGCAGGCAGGCATGCAGGCAGCGGCAGGCAAGGACTCGATGTATCCGGGCAGCAGGTCTTTCCTCTGCAATGCTGCACGTCGCGAGCTGCTTCCCTTTATATCCAACGTGGCTTATGCAATGCATCCCTTCCCGCATGCGCAAATTAACGCTCGGCATTCTGTTCAGCTTCCGCGTGCATCCGCTAAAGGCTTCCGCCTGCGCATCCGTTTCATCCGCTGTGCATCCCGTTTGCATCCGCTTCATCCGATTCAGATGTCCGCTTTGCTGGGCCCCCCCGGAACCCTGCGGATGTGCCATCCACTTTCCCATCCGCTTATATCCGCTTAGAGGCTTCCGTTCAGCATCCGCCTTTCCATCCGCCCTGCGTCCTCCCCGCGTTCCGCTTCCTTTCCATGTACATGTTATCCGCTCCGGTTATGCAAATTTTTGCCCCTTTTGAGAGCGGATAACAACGGATGGAACGTTTTGCTCGTCTGTTGTGTCCTTTTTACTAACGTTTTGCATCCGTTGGGCAGTGTGACAGGGCCTTAACAAAAGTCACAAAGTACATAGTTATATGTACAAAAATGGAAAAAGTTTGTGAGTTTTGTCAGGACTTTGGATGAAATACTCCTTTGAAGTTGCTGCATGGAAGGAGAACTTCTGCTTCTAAAACTCAAAACAAAGCTACTGCATTTTGGTGTAGTTCAGTATTTCTAATAGAAGAGTCTAGCTATGAAACCACTGGGCAACGCCCCTCCATTTCTGAGGAGATGAAAATGAAGAGTGAGAAAATACTGATTTCTTCCTATCAGATACCTATCAGATGATTTTTTTCTTATTTACAAAACTGGAATGCATTTCTTTTTAAAATCAACCACGTTGAAGAATTATTGCACAGCTGCAAAATAACTCATGCAAAAACACTGGATGTGGCTTCCTCTGTTTTGCTCTTCCTGTCTCAAAGGCAAAGTTGCATTTTTTTGAGAGCGCTTCACCTTCCAGATGTTTTGGCAGATGGCACAATTCTTCTATTAGCAATACCTCTACGGTGTTTGTGATTCCTTTGCTCCTCTTACTATTTTCTATTGTTCAGCCATTGGTTCAACTCTTCATGTTCTGCCTGCCAGCAGCAGATGAACCACCAATCACACAACCATAAAGCAAGTGCTGACCAAGGCTCCTTATTGAATTATTTAACCTGCTGTCTGGAACACAAAACAAGCCAGGTGGTCTAATTTCATCCAGAATGATTCTCATCTCCCAATCCCAGGCTGTATTCTTTGCTGCTGTTGCTCCTATTGCAGGAAGTTTACCCATGCTTAGAAGTGACAGGTCTGCTGGGCAATTTCAGAAGCATCCACTTCCCTGTCAAACATTGAGTGTAGCATTTTGTGAACATAAATGGTACTCATCTGCACGAGGGATTTTAAACAGATTTTTAAAGAAATCGTTTAAAGACAGAAGACTTCGGTGCTATGAATATTAATCAGTTTGGTTCCAGTTGTTTCAGGTATGTGTAAAGTATTCAGGGATCGTCTTCTGTCTGTTTGAAATCCTTGAGACAACTGGCACTTTACTGATTAATATTCATAATGGTATCAGAAATGACAATTCTATTCTGAAGTTCTGCTTGAATAAGGGAGCATTAGTTTCTAGACCTGTGAATTCTTGGTGTCCTGAACATGCCTGCTTCTTCAGTTCATATGCAGGCTTTTTCAAAATCATATGCACTGATTTTTCTTCAGTTTTGCAAAGGTAAGCTGGTGTAATAGTTTGTATCAATGGAGGTATATTCCTGATGATTATTCCAAGGGCTAATGCTATCATCATCATCATCATCATCATCATCATCATCATCATCATCATCATCATCATCATCATCATCATCATCATCCTGTTCTGGTTCCCCTTTTCTCTTCTTCAGATATTTCCTTGCCTTACCTGTTACCAGACGTGTAAGAACTTTACTCTTCTCATTGAGAATGTTCACTGTAACATTCTGAGCAGACTGGAAATACAGAGGGTTGCCCTACAATAGGAGCACAAGAAAAAGAAATTAATGAGGTGGACATCACTTCCCATAAGAAAATGCATTTTCTCTGACCTCCTTCCTAACCCAGTAGGGTGGAAATGCCTAGATCAATTTTATATCTATGTGGTAAAATTTTCCATGGCTTCTTTTCAATTGCTTCAGAAAACGACTGGAAAAGTAGAGCACTATACAATATGACCAAATTTTTTTAAGGGATAGAAATTTGCACAGATTTGCTTCTATATGATAGCAAATCACATTTTGAGGTTAGTTTTGAGGCATAGTCAGTCACGTTCTGCCTGGTATTGCTAATAAAAAAAAAATCTAAACAGATAGAAGGATAAAAGAGATTGGAATGTTGAACACTATTAGTTACTACACTGATTTGCTATTGTTTCATATGTATTTCAAATTATTTTTTCCTATACTACATTTTTTTTATCTTTTTTTAAAAAATGAAGTCTATTAGACTACTTGCCCAACATAAATTGCTAACTGCTATCAAGATATAAGGGGCCTCAGACTGGCAATTTTTAAAGTTAATCTTTAAAAACACAAAGTGGTATTCAAACCTAAAATATATAATTCTGGTATGGACATGGTTACCAAATGTTACTCCATTATATCACTGTCCCTGCTACTTGCAGATTGAATCTCCACTGGGGAAAAAAATGAAAATCATCAAAACTGAATGAAAATATCCATAGGGCTTAGCCAAAATATTTTTAATCAGAAATATATTTTTTTCTTTAATACATGTTTAAGATGCTTGGGCTCAAAAAGTAGTGTGATGTGGACTCATAATTATTTCAAGTAAATATTTAACTACCTACTAACTTTGTTAAATGAGGAATTAATGACATATTGATCAAAAAAGTAAGACAATGATTCGCCAGCACACAAACTATCCTACTGGACATTTTATAGTGGGAAATGGAGACTGCTTCAACTGCCTGATCTCTGGCATTGCCAAGATAACCTAGCCATGCTCTTCTCAATCTCTACAGAGCTGATCAAGATCAAAGAAGCAAGAACTATCAAAATGATTTATTGAAGCTAGTTAGGGGTAGAATACAGAATACTAGAAGCTGTGAGAGGGATTTCCCATCCCCATTTATAATAAATCTATAAGTCCCCATTAATAATAAATCCATAAAGCAAAGTTTCTGAATGATTTGGAACATTGCTTCACAGGTTTATCTCCATCTGGATTAAGTTATGCTGAGATAACCTGACTTGCTCATTCTCTTTAGATTGTTTATGTATAGTTTCTCTTCCATTCATGTCCTGGCTTGTCTAGAAACTCTTACACAACTCCCTTTTCTTGCTCTCCACCCCACTCACCATGGAATGGAAAAGAAAATTCTGATAACTCCCCTTCATGTCCAGAGAAAGAGGTTAGATGACTTTTCAAGCTAAATTCCACTGGGAAGCAGGCATAGTTGCCTGATTTTTGTACAGCAGTGTTTTAGTCTAAGGAAGAAGACTTAAGGTGAAAGTGGAGACAAGAACAAGGACTGTATTTCAGTCTGAATCAATAACCATTGACCAGATGAAGACAGTTTCAAGGGTTTCCATTCCATTCGAAATCACTCCATCATTGTTTAAAATTTAAAATACACTCCACTTTATATTCTCCTTGCCAGGAAAAAAAGGGGAAGAATGAGGGTGGGGTTGCAGAGCAATATGTTCTTAATAAACAGTAGTTAATAAAGAGTAGAATTCAATGGAAGGCCAGATGAAGTTGGCACTTGTAAACAAAAGGTGACCTCTAATTGGTGTGGATAAAGAGAAGGGTCTGATAAATTTGGAATCTAACTTCCTTGAAGGGCAGGAAGATGGCAAAATCGTAATTGAAGCCACACAGCAATACTTAAACATTCCTGTCTATGGTCATCTGTCATACATTTATGAACCACTGTGGCAAGGTCCAGTTGTTCTTTGAGAAGGAGTTGTGCTGCTTGCTGTTCCTCTAGGAAGGTGGAAGTATTCTCATCTGAGACAATGAAGATGAGGGCACCTTGGAAGATTAATGATACAGATTACAGCTATAAAACCCTCTGGATAAATTGTGGCATGCAAAGGGTTGTTATAAGCAAATTCCAGCCAGTTGACCTGTTGATATAACCCTTTACCAATACTTACACAGCAGTGTAAGTATTGGTAAAGGGTTGCGTTGCTCATCTCTATCTCCCTATTTGTCTTCAAGGGATTGGTGGATGATAAATGAATTTTAGATTAGATTAACAGGGTTGGAAGAGACCTCGTAGGTCATCCAGTCCAATCCGCATCCCATATAGAGACTCTACACCATTTCTGACAGATGGCAGTCCAATCTCTTCTTGAAAGCCTCCAGTGTTTGAGTGCATTTTTCCAGTTGGATACCATAGAAATGATCCCTGAAAGTAATTTGCATATGAAAAAAACTGGAAGAAAGATTTCCAGAAAAGGGATATAAATTGGGCTCAATGATCGTATGATTGATCAGATATCTATAATGAAGAAAACTGATTAAAAAGAGCTTGACAGTTTCTCATGCAGAGCATAGCCCCATACTGGTAGTAAAGTGATGCATTTTGGTAAACAGATCAATCACCATCAACTCAGACAGATGAGTAATAAAATCCCATAAGATTTTATCCCAAGTTTCAGCCTAAGATGGAAGGGGTTCAATCTGTTTAGCCACAACAGATTTACCTTGACAATAGGCATGATAACAAGAAACACAGTCCTAAGCATCCATCTGCGTGTGAGGGAACTAGAAATTGCTAAATAAAAGACAGTCAAAACAGGGTTATAGCTTCGGTCTTAGAAAAGTGAAACATACTAACGAACAATGTAGAAAAGAGCAAAGAATTTTGTTTTCTTGACCCAGTCTAGACATATGGATACTATTGCTGCTATAGTCTCACATTGTCTGCAGCAGGGCTATCAAACTCCTAGCCCGCAGGCTGGATGCATCACACACTGGCCATGCCTATGCCCAGTTTAGCAAAGGGGAATGGATCCAGCCCACAATGTGGTCAGATATGGCCTGAGGGTCTGTCATGGTCTACCCAATGCAAAGAGGAAATATCAGGCCAGCCTAGCTTTGGCCTGATCTACCCAATGCAAAGATGAAAGATCAGGCCAACTCGGTTTCAGCCCAGTTTACCCAATGCGGAGAGGAAACCCTCCAGCAGTTCGGAGAGTGGCATCAATCTAGCCACACCTATGCAGTTGGCCATACCCACCTAGTTGACCACACCCACTTGGCCATGTCTACTCACCTAAGGTCAACCACAGCTCTGATGTGCCCTTCAATGAAATTGAGTTTGACACCCCTGATTTAGAGGATCAAAATTTCTAATGTTTTGGAAATTAAGTAGCTAAGGATGGGATGGAAGAAGTGAAAGATTCAGGTTTCTAGATAGTGGTGGCAGGTTGCTAATTGATTTTCTGATTGTTTATGTCATCTCTTCCAATCCCCCCATACCCCACTTCCCCCTAATATCTCACAACTGTTGAAATTAGCAGCAACTTTCTATGTTCCTGATTGGAACTCTAATGCCAGTATCTGTTATCCTTTCAAATAAAGATGCCAGGATCCTTCTTGCTCTTGATGACCTGATGGCAAGATGTATGACTAAATCCAGGAATTGTTCAATTAGTGATCAACATCATCACAGTTCATAACATAAACTATTTGGTAGCAATACTCTTGTGTAATGAAAAATGTTGCATGCATTGAAGCATATGAGTATCTCTGAATTAATGAATCTGAATTTCTATAGTTCTTCTATGCGAGCAGTACTTGCTTTCTGAATGAGACAGTTTTAATTTAAAAATGCTCATGTTAAAGAATATAATTAGGTGTATATTTGTTCTTCTAAATGCAACCTAGCTTTTGTTTTTCAAACCAAATGGAAAGACAAACTTGAGAATATAAACATTGTATTTTATTTGGTAGGGGTAGCATTACTTTACTTGTCATCCTTCTGGTTGAATTTATTCTGGGCTATGGAATTACAGGTAGTCCTTGGTTAATGGTGGTTTGAAATGACAATGGCTCTGAACAAGTTTACAGGCCACCGATTCTCAAAGTTCAGCTATTTCAGCATCCCTGTGGTCATGTGATCATAATTTGGGCACTTGGAAACTGGTTCACACTTATGACAGTTGCAGGGACCCATGGTCATGTGATCTCCAACCTTCCCTGATGTCTTCTCACAAGCAAACTCAACATGGAAGTCAGCAAGAGAAGTCATAAGCCAATCCTTGAAGTCATTCCCATTCCTACCATCTTTTTTTCCCTGAGAAGCCTGCCTTCAGATACAAGATGCCAGGGATCTCATACTTCAATGTGCTTTGCTGCCTGCAGCACCCTCTTCCCGCTTTCGGCTGTGCACATCCTGCTGGCTGTCCTTGTCTGGTGCATTTCCTCACCTACTGGTCTGCTGGACTTATAACTGACTGCCAACTTCCCCATAGACTTTGCTTGTTGGAAGTCAGCAGAAAATTGCAAGAAGGTCCTCACTTAACAATCCATGATCCTCACTTAATAACAGCAATGTTGACTGCTGGAATTGCTGCCCTGACAACTGCATCACTTAGCTACAAAAATGCTGGCCCTAATTACTGTTATTAAGTGATTAATTTGAAGTATTTTCTGAAAGCAGAAAATCATGGTGTACTTTATAAGGCTGAGTTTGCAAACATTACCAGTTTGCAATTAACATTTGATATGAAGACAATGAAGAAACACAAACACACACACACAGAGACACACAGTCACACACACAGACACAGACACAGACACAAACACAAAGACACACACACACACACACACACACATATATATATATCCTGTTCAGCTTTGTTCGGGTATTTTCTCATGTCATCATAGTTGTGCTGTTAAAGTTGTAGCAATGTTTCGGCAGAATCTCATCTGCCATCATCAGGCTTCTGTATTGTATTCGTCTGAACACCAGACAAACACAATACAGAAGCCTGATGATGGCAGATGAGATTCTGCCAAAACCTTGCTACAACTTTAAAAGCACAACTACAATGA